>JAWZYT010006175.1:0-63063 GCA_034508575.1 Petrolisthes manimaculis
ATTACGTCACTCACCTTCGCCAACTATTTATTGCAGCCGTTCTTCCCCGTGGGCCAGGAGCCGCCTCAACTCCCACTCAGATTCGTTGCCATACTTCTCATCCGTAAGTCACATGAGGGTTCATATTGACTTTCCTATTAGTACAGAATTAGGCTTTTGTTTATTACATTATACTGTATAATACTGCCTATACTAGCAAAGAATAGGACATTTTAATACATTATATAATATCCTACTACCTATACTAGCAAAGAATAGGACATGTTACTGCATTATATACTACTACTGCCTTACTAACAAATAATAAAATATTTTATTGCATTATATAATACTGCCTAACTAGTATTGAATAAGGCTTTTCATTGCATTTACTACTGCCTTACTCGCAACGAATTAACTTTTTTTTCGTAATACACTATTTTTAAACGTCACCATGCAAGACTTAACTTAATTAAGGGACCCAGTGATCGTGTCTGAGACCTACTGTAGCATACGTGGTTTCTGATTCCTCCTGATTATGCCACGAAACAAGCTCCTTTAGTGTAGGTGGTGTTTCGTGGCAATGTTTGAAGGACTCGCTAACCTCCAATTTTCTGACTACATCACGGGGGCCTTTAAAGGGAGATTCTCATGTTGGTGAAATGGAGAGTTTCTGAATTTATCCCAACTATGCCATGAAACAGATCCCTAATAGCTATCAATACCACTGAGGGCGTCGGTGTTCTGGTATAGTTAGGACAGGAGGAAGTCAACAGCCTATCGAGTTGGACCTTACAAATGATATACTGTTATCCGTCTACAACAGAATTAATTGTTACATTTATATTGGACACCGCAACAGCGATGTTATATAGCGCCAGAAAAACGTGATTGAGAGGAGTGACAGCAAACAGGAAGGAAACAGAAAGAAAAGTAGGACATTTGAAGAACTGAAAGCTAGTGGACTGGGGCCAAAGGGTCGCCAAAACCCTTGAAGTATTGCCCACATCACTACAGGCAATACTCCTCAACGGGGTGGAACAACATGAAGGCAATGTAACTAACAAGTCATAATAATAGTGTGGCTGATTGAGGGAAGGAACTTTTGAACCTCAATCGAGTCGAAAAGAGAATTTGTGTTTTTATCGGATGTGATGATACTGTTTTTCCAAAGTACAATAATATTATATATAATTAATCTAAACATCAAATATTTATGATGAATATAGTTAGAACGAATGATAATAGTTTGTGTGTATGAAAACTTTTATCAAACAGTACATGTTAACCCTTAAATCCATGTAAATATAAGAAATTAGCGATATGTCCCGTAGAAAATCAACGATATTGCCACAAACGTTCAGTATTCCTATTGTTTGGTCACATTGGCCAGGTGCCCGCCAATGCCTCGTGTTACATTTGTAAAGTCGCTATTTTTATCCCCCTTACTTTACTGGAGGAGGATAAAAAAAACACGGCCTTTTACAATAAAAAAAATGACACACCAGTGTATGATACTCTATCCTATACCTGATCAACCCGGTCTGGGAAAAAAAAGGACTGAGGACTGAACTTGCCTTGCGAATACCATGAAAAAAATCATACAAAGGCAAGTCCAGTTCCTAGTCAGTAACGCTGCCACCACCAGACCACAGGTTGACCGCAGGAACCCAGTTATCACACACTGGGTGGGTAACGTAGCTTGAACCTCAGGCACGTGCGTAAGCAACCCAGAATTACTCTAACGGGGGTTCGATCAATGTCTTAAATCAAGTCAAAAATGTCTAAGTATGGACACAGTCTATTAGTATGTGTACGGTAACGGAAAACTCAACTACTTATTATTTAATTTATTAACATTCATTTCATAAAATAAAAAAAATATATATATATACTCCCTAACTTTCAATCCCCCCTCCCTTAATCCTACTCCCGCTGCCCCCAGAACTGGAATAATTCCGAGTTTCGCTAGGGAACAGCACTAAACAAACAGATAATAATAAAAAAAAACAATTTACTTACTCCCCCCCATCAATAAGAAAAAAAAATACATCCACATATACATACAATAGTTATAAAAAAAAAAACATACATATATATAATAGTATCTAAAAAAAAATATGGCCGAAACAAATGTTACTCTAGATTTTCTTTAAACTATGCCAGCAATTCTCCTAACTGTTAATATTATTCTTAGGTACACCAGTATTATTCTTATGCTTTGCCGGAATGTGCTATATGGCTTTACCCAGTGGAAGACGACACGAGACTCATTAATAATCACTATCAAATGTATAATAATTATTTACCTCAATATTAAAACGTGAAGTCACTTTGTAGCAGCTATTTTAGTAGTTACCTTTTTCCAGGGAAGACGACACGAGACTGACTGTGAATCCTTGCCACAATTCATTCTCGCCTCTCTCCCCCCCAGTACCAGCTCCTACACGGACACAAACTAGTTCCTCCTGCTACATTTTTCTATTATATTAAGTGTTCCTTCCCCCCCTGATACATTCCTTTAGTTACACTAATGATTATTTAACATCCCTTAATACTCCAACCCATTATCTCTTTCTCAGTCACATAGCATATAATTATTCCTGATATTGGTTACAAATATTGTTCCGCCAACGAAAATATCACGTCCTTTTATTGGGACTCCATCCCTCACTCAACTAATTTTCTAAGTAAGTTACCAGAAATAAATGCAGGTATTTTATGGAGAGTGAAGTTAGTAATTATACATTAAAAAAACATCCTAAATAACATACATAATAAAATGGGGGTGTTACACTTTATATAAACAAACACACTTGCTTAGTCTATGCACGTGTTGAGTCTGTCTTATTGGGGCAGTAGGTTACAGCAGTGTTGGTAAATCAGGAACAACTGCTGATTCCACATAAGTATATTCTAAGAAATAATAGGTCACCATTATTTTTGTTAATCTGTTTTTCCTGGCATACTTTGGAGGAATCAAAACACTCTAATCTAATGTATTGTACAGCTCCGGACAAAACTCTCTCGACTTGGTTGGTAGCATTTGGCAACTCTGAATCTTGAGAGAAGCACAAACTACTGTACACTGACCCTAAGTATACTATCATACATACATACACAGGTCCTCCCGCTGATAGCACACATACACACACACTGAATATTAAGATTTAGTGAAGAGTCTCCCCTAAATCCAACCTCCATCACCCTATCAGATGCCAAATGCTGCCATACGAGTCGAGAGAGTTTTGTCCGGAGCTGTACCATAGGTGTATTTATTACCTACTTAATCGTTTGGTTTGTGTGATGTTTTAAGCTTAATTCTGTATAAATTGTTTTGGTCACTGGCGGCTGTTCAAATATCCACAGAATTTGTTATTCACTATTTCCTCTTCACCAGAGACCCTATATAGATCTATAGGGTCTCTACTCTTCACTAGGTAAATTAACATAATATAGGACTAGGACAGTATAATATAGGACTAGGACAGTATAATATAGCTTAGTGTAACTCACCTTATCGATATAACATGAGCAAAACCAATTGTACTAACATACTATAACTTAACCTAACCTATAGCTGACTTTCCTAGCCAAACCTAATTTAAGCTATATATCTACAGCCTAACTTAACCTAACCTACAGCCTGACTGAAACTAACCTAACTGAACCTACTATACTGTATTGTATATCCAAATCTACTAAACCCTAACCTAACCTAACCTACCCTACCCTAACCTACCCTACCCTAACCTAACCTACCCAAACCTAACCTAACCTAACCTAACCTACCCAAACCTAACCTAACCTAACCTACCCAAACCTAACCTAACCTAACCTAACCTACTATGTTGTAACCTCCACAGTGACCCTGACATTCATCAACACTAAGAAGGTCAAGTGGGCAATTAAAGTACAAGACACACTGGCTGTGTTCAAAGTAAGAACAATGTCATCATCAGTTTTGTATTCTATTCTGTATAGGCTATCGAAACTGCTGTACATGTGTCTCTCTCTCTCTCTCTCTCTCATTGTGCCTGTCAATATGTATTAATCGTCGATTCTGCTGTGTGTGTGTGTATTTTTTACGGTCCCAATATTTACCCGTTAAGTGTCCATAATTATATTAAAAAAAATAGTTTCATACAGATTAAAAAGACCAGGAAATGGGGGGAGGGGTGTGTGGGTGCATATGATATACAAGTTCGAATCCCAAGCCATAACGCTGGGGGTCCTGCCTTTCATTCATTAATTTTTTTTTATTCTCTCTCTCTCTCTCTCTCTCTCTAGGTGTTTGTTCTAGTGGTGATTATCTTGACTGGTTTGTACTACCTGGTCACTGGGAACACCTCACACTTCGACAATGCATTTGAGGACACGAACTGGAATCCCACATACTTCGCTACGGCCTTCTACCACACGTTGTATGCTTATGAGGGATGGTGAGTGTTCAGGGAAACCAAACACAGCTGCCAAACACTACACTATTTTACACACAATGATGCCAAACACTATATGCTGCTAAACAACACTATCCCGCTATACACTATATACACTGCTAAACACTACACTGCTAAACATTATATCTTGCTAAACACTACACTGCTAAACATTATATCTTGCTAAACACTACACTGCTAAACATTATATCTTGCTAAACACTACACTGCTAAACATAATATCTTGCTAAACACTACACTGCTAAACATTATATCTTGCTAAACACTACACTGCTAAACATTATATCCTGCTAAACACTACACTGCTAAACATTATATCTTGCTAAACACTACACTGCTAAACATTATATCCTGCTAAACACTACACTGCTAAATACTACACTTCTAAACACTACTGTATATCCTGCTAAACTATACCTGCTATCAGTATGGGTGGTGTTTTGTGTTAATCTTTGTATATTAGTCTCAGTTTGTGTACATTGCAAATTCTTACTTAAAAAAGGGGGGTTCTTATGAGCTATTAAACTGACTACTATATGTTCTAAGTTATATATAGTGTCCTCAGTCGTCTCTGCTATTGTAGTTTAATGAGATTATTATACACTCTACATAATACATTCAATTGTTTTCATATTCACATGAAAAAAAAGGAAATGGTCATACAATGGGAATTAAGGTGGTAATTCTTTTTTGGTACATTGGAGTGCCTTGATTCCTCCAAAGTATGCTTGGAAACAGGACTAGAGGGACAAAAATAATGGTGTTCTGTTGCTTGGTATCGTTTGGAGGATTCAGTTGGTCCATAATTACCAACACAGAACTTCCCCCTTAAGGTGCATTCTACAACAGTATTTTTATCATCACTCACAAGTAAAGTAGAGAGAGTCCTCGTCTTCCATTTTAATTGTGAATATTATATAGACTGTGATTGGGAAGACCTTAATAACAGAGGGGCGAATCTTGTGTTATTATACGACCCTTAATTAAAGACCCTGTGATCGTGTATAAACATTGGAGGCTTCTGATTCTTCCTGACCACGCCACGCAATAAGCTCCTTCCCCTACAGTTGGAAGCCTCATTTATCCCCAATTTTTAGACTACATCACAGCTAGAGTCCTTAATATAAAGTGATAAAAGGGTTTCAGCTTTGAGGAGGTGTACATGTAACTCTCTCTCTCTCTCTCTCTCTCTCTCTCTCTCTCTCTCTCTCTCTCTCTCTCTCTCTCAAGGACTGCCACAGGGTTCATTAAGTATTTATATTGTTTACCAAAGTTATTGCTTCTCATGTACTGTACAATACCTCTTTATTGTTCATGACAGGGACAGCCTGAACGGGATTATGGAAGAAGTTAAGGATCCTGTCAGGTACGTCAATGATATCATTATTAGGTCAGGTCTATAGGGCCACAAAATGCATCAAGATAATATTCAAGTTGTGTGTGTATGTGTGTATGTGTACAGTATATCATTACATTGTGCATTATACGCCTCTTTTGTGTGTGTGTGTGTGTGTGTAGAAATTATTTGCCCAGTGAGACTCAAGTAGGTAAAATATTTCACCTCTACTGTATTGTGGGAATATTTATAAGAAGGTCGGAGTCAGATCAAAGTTAAGGATCGTGTGATCGAGTATGAGAATTGATGAATTTTGATTCCTCCCTACTGTGCCATGAAACAGCTCCTTCCATATAGGATTATAGGTTATAGGTGGTGTCTCGTGGCAATATTTGAAGGACTTATTTACCTTCAATTTTCATATGAAAACGAAAATGGTCGTATTTATAGTCTGGAAGGTACAGTTCCGAGCAAATGAAACGGAGACATGCCAGCCACCAATGAGATGGTGTAGTGCTCTCTTCATCTGGTAACACTGATAAGTTTGGAGCTTCAGAGATTCACAAGCACGATTCGAACATTGTGTTCCTTTCTACCCGTTGTTGATGAGTAGTATCCATTTAAAAGCAAAAGCGAAATATACTATCAGTGTTATGAATGTTTTTCTAAAACATATTTCGCATACTTAGTGAGCTAAACGATTACCTGTAACTAAAATAGCTGATTTTATTGTGTGATATAACAGATTTATGAACTCTGATCATATAATTATACCTTCGGCTATCAGTTGTCCGATAACTATCAAGAAAAGAATATATCCCCAAATGTGTAGATCGAGTGTCTGATATGAAGCTGAAATCTGTTATTATAATCCTCTGAAAATCGAGAAAGTTAAATATAACCTAATACATATATATATATATATATATATATATATATATATATATATATATATATATATATATTTATATATATATATATATATATATATATATATATATAAAGAGAGAGAGAGAGAGAGAGAGAGAGAGAGAGAGAGAGAGAGAGAGAGAGAGAGAGAGAGAGAGAGAGAGAGAGAGAGAGAGAGAGAGAGAGAGAGAGAGAGAGAGAGAGAGAGAGAGGAGAGAGAGAGAGAGGAGAGAGAGAGGGAGAGAGAGAGAGAAGAGAGAGAGAGAGAGAGAAGAGAGAGAGAGAGAGAGAGAGAGAGAGAGAGAGAGTAATATATAAACAGCATACATTCAACTACGATTTTGTGTTATTCTGTCTCATCATATGCAAGGAAAAAACCTTGCCTCCTTTCTGACTAAGAGCGAAGAGAAGGGAAAAGATAAGACTACTGTATATTGGATTTCGTGGTAGATGACCTAAGAGTTTGACTTGTGAGAGAAACAAGTGATAGGGAGTGAAACGGAGGTGAAATATTAGGGGTAGGAGAGATAAGGAAGATGACAGAATATCACTACTTTATTTCATTCAAGATCGGTGCCCCGTCCACCATGGCAGCTCAAATTGAGCAGGAATGGTTTGTTCAGCATCCTCAGTTTTAATCTCATTGAAAATATCTGGGCGACGATGGTAAGTGAATGGGAACTCGATAATGAACGAACAGAACAGGAACTCCTTGCTCACATTCGTCAAGTGTGAGAAACTTTCAGAGACCATCCTGACCTTCTAAGACGTCACATATTATATGCTTATCATCCCTACAATTTGGCTACAAACAATTATGGACATCAATAAACTTAAATGTTCTACCAAAAATTGTTGCAATACATATTTTTGCAACTGTACAGACATTCTATATTACCGAATATTTATCATCAGTCACAAGTAAGGTAGTAGGAATCCTCGTCTTGCATATTAGTTATACCTTAGACCAGAACAGATTATATTACCAAGTTGTTGTTGGTATTCACTCTAGACACTCTGATCTGCATTACAGTATGTGATCATTATAATAACAACATTGCCTCCTCCACCAGAAACATGCCCCGTGCCATCACCATCTCCTTGACCATCGTCATTACCATCTATATCCTCACCAACGTGGCCTTCTTCACCGTTCTTGACTCAGTACAGATGTTGTCCTCGTCTGCTGTGGCTGTGGTGGGTATATGGTATAATTATATAGGTCTATATAGCGTGGTGGTGACTACATGTATGGCCGTGTTAGGTGTGGTAACTGTGGTAATTGTATATAGCTGTGATTAAGGACCCTGTAATCGTCTAGGAAAATCGGAGGTTTCTGATTCCTCCTGACCATGATACGAAACAAAGTTCTTCCATATTGATTGTGTTTCATGGCAATATTTGAAGGACTGGTATATCTCCGATTTTCTGAATACATTACAGGGTTCCATAATTGAGGAGAGATTTTCCTGTTAGTGAATTGGAAAGTCCTGATTCCTCCAAACTGTGTCACAAAACAGACCCACTATTAGTACGTATTGTAAGTACACCCACGCACCACAATCACTAGTCCATGCACTTGAGTCGAAACCCGATATTTGGAACAGGCCGTTTCTGGACGACAGCCCACCCAAAGCCTCCATTGGTTCAAAATGTCCTCGTGATGGTTTGGTGGGCTGTCTTCCAGAAACCGCCTGCTTCAGATCTCTTCTGGCTTGGACTGAGGTGGGCCAGGGATTGTAGTGTGCGACTGTACCGTTGAGGAGGTCTGGTAGGAGGAATTAGTAACCTTCTAAGTTCCCATAAAGAATATAAATCTCCCCTTACCTGAAACTGATGCTAAGTTATAAATTATTGGCTCTATCGCATGGGTAATAATAATAATTCCCTTCCTCCATCCTCGGGTCTGACTTGCTACTGCTATATAATAAAATGTTGTGGGTGTCCTCCAATTAACTACCAAAGGAACCACCACCACCATCATCACTATCACCATCATCATCATCATCATCACATCCACACATTCCATAGCACCACTGCCACAGTAAATAATTATAACATTATTTTAAATATACTCACCACCTCTATCATCACCACCACCATGCACCACCATTACCACTACCATCATCATCACCACCACTACTATACCACCATTACCACCCCTACCACACCTCCTAGCTCTTCCTTCCATCACCACACAGACCTTTGGACAACTAACCCTTGGAGCTGTGGCGTGGGTAATTCCTATCTTCGTGGCGTGTTCTACTGGAGGTTCTCTCAATGGACTTACCCTCGCTGCCTCACGTCTTATCTTCGTGAGTGCCAGGCGGGGACAGCTACCCAAGTTTCTGTCCTACGTCCACATCAAGAACAACACCCCAATCACTGCTCTCATTTTTACGGTTAGTCTCGTTATCCCTTCATGTTTGTTTGTTTGTTTGTTATTGTTGTTATTGTTGTTGTATATGACCGAGTAGTCCCTGTATCTGTTGTATTTTGTGTTCCTTTGTTACTAAATACAGTATATCTCCTTACTCGTACACTGCATGAAATAATAAGAAACAAATATAATATATTCTGGCAACCAACCAACCAATCAATAAGTCAACCAACCAACTAGTCAATCCATCAATCAATCAACCACTCAACCAACCAACCAATCAATCAATATTTAACAATGGTTCCTTTCCCCTGCAGGCGTCTATCTCTATGGTGATGTTCATGACGTCTGATGTTCGTGTACTCATAAACTACTTCTCCTTCAGTGGTAACTTAATGGGTCTCCTGTGTATCTCCACCTTCTTCTACTTCCGCATCAAACATCCCGATATGCACAGGCCTATTAAGGTGTGTTGTTGTTCTTCTTCTTCATGTAGATGTGGATTATTTTTTAATACAATTATAGCTTGTCTGTTTCGTGGCCTGTTGTTATAAGCATGCTGGTAATGAATGTGTGTGTGTATATATATATTTCAATTCATACCATCTTAGTTAAGGTCTCAAATCTACACAGAACCTTAAAGAACTGTTACATTTTCATCAGGCTATTGAAATGACACTTAAGATCATATTACAAGACACTATTATCAAGACACTATTATTATTAAGACCATATGATAAGACACTTAGATAATAATTATACTATAGTTAGGTTACCACAAGTGTACAGGAGAAGTGTGTATTATGTCCATCTTACTCCACACAATTCATCAAATGAGACCATGTATGTAAAGCGTCCAATACCTCGTAGTATCACTCAGTATAAATAGTCGCCAGGCACAGGTTGAAAATTAATAATAAATACAAATAAAATAAGGGGACGGGGTCAATAGCTCTGTCCTGATGGTTTAAGCAATGGAGGTTCATTTTGGGAGGAGGTGGGAGAGGGGCAGGAGTGGTTCATTTTGGGAGGAGGTGGGAGAGGGGCAGGAGTGGTTCATTTCGGGAGGAGGTGGGAGAGGGGCAGGAGTGATTTATAGGTGTTGTGCCACTGATCCCAAAAGAACTATTAACCTATATTGTGCCTCTCTCTCTCTCTCTCTCTCTCTCTCTCTCTCTCTCTCTCTCTCTCTCTCTCTCTCTCTCTCTCTCTCTGTTATTCTGAGAGACTTGTGGGTATGTATGACTGAGAGAGACTACTGGGTATATAATATTATCAGGACTGGTTGCTGAGTAAGATAAAACAAAACAAATAGGCAACTGTATTATGACCCTCAATCAATCAAACACTTTTTCGCTCTCTCTATTACTTCTTGACAAGGTATGGATCGGATTCCCCATCATGTACTTCATCATTGGGATATTCCTGACTGTGTTCCCGGCCATCAGACAACCTATGGAAGTAGTGGCATCCTTAGTCGTCATCGCTACTAGCCTCCCCGTCTACTATTTGGCCATCCACAGAAAGGATAAGCCCAAATTTTTTACCAGGTTTATGGGTAAGGAAAGACATATACAGTAGTAAAAGTTGGGGTCGTGGTCACGGGGAAGACATGGGTGCATTCGGATATATATTATAATTATTGCTACATTCACACACTACAGTACCTATGTCTAAATCTATCTATTCTATCTATATCTATATATCTAAATCTAAATCTATCTATTCTATCTATATCTATCTGTTCTATCTATATCTATCTGTTCTATCTAAATCTATCTATTCTATCTATTCTATTAAAATCTATCTATTCTATCTGTATATTCTATCTAATAAATGCATGCTTGTTCACTCAATACTATATGAATCTTATGTAAATTGCCACGTTAACTGAGAAAATTATCACAATCACATCTAATCCAACACATCTACGATTTTCACAACTATTAACCAACTTTTTTTTTCTCTGTACACAAGTTAATGGAATATCAAGCACGTCTGATATTTAATGATTGTTTACATGAACGTTCCGCTTCTCTGAGTTCAAACTGCATTGAGAATATTTTAAGTGTAACCTTATATTTTTCGAGGGCGAAGTGTGGGGAGTTTTAATTGTATATCTAACCCCTGATTTTTATTTTATTATTTTTTGTTTTGTTTTTGTTTTTCAGATAAAGTTGCTTACTACAGCCAACTACTTTTCTTGGCAGTCCCAGAGGAGAAGGAATGTTAGGAGAGACAGAGAGAGAAAGAAACAGAAAGAGAGAGAGAGAGAGACGGAGAGTGGGTGAAAGTGAAAGTAAATAATGACCGAGGGAGAACTGTTCAAGGTAGATGTCAAGGTAAACGACAAGGTAAGACTGTAGAAGACTAACCACTAGCATATACTTCGCCAAAAATTAATTGATAACTAAAGTACATATATATAGATACTTTGTGAAGGGATGTGTAGAGATTTGTGTTGTGTTGTGTTGTGGGACCTCTATACTCTGGTTCACGTCACCTCCATTCCTTCCTTCAAAAACTGCTCATCATTTATTTAGTTAGTTTGTTAGTTACCATATTGCATATATAAATATAATAGTTGTTGTATGTAGTTAATGCATTAGTTAGTTATGTTATAATTATTTTATAGTTTCGTTTAAGGACCCTGTGAACGTGTACAATAATTGGGAACTTCTGATTCCTCCTGACTATGCCATGAAACAAGCTTCTTCCATATAGTTGGTGTTTCGTGGCAATATTTGAAGGACTCTCTTATCTCCAATTTTCTGACTACATCACATGGTCCCTTAATGTTTATCGTCTTCAAAATGGTCATTAATTAAAGACCCTGTGGTTGTGTATGAGAATTGGAGGCTTTTGATTCCTCCTGACTTTACCACGAAACAACCTCATGTGGTGTTTGGTGGCAATATTTGAAGGACTACAGGGAAACTGAAGGTGTGTGTGTGTTTAAAACATGTGGAGGAGTGTGTGTGTGTATGTTTGTTTCGACTGGTCTTGATCACATGTTCACCGCGTGTGTGTGTGTGTGTGTGTGTTGCCAGAGAATGTTGTTATAGAGTCGTGTGTTGACTGAACAAAGGTCCCTCGTATACTTTTGAGGTGTTTATTATCACAACTTTACTTTCATCACCACCTACATTTTATTTCTTTGCCACTTATGCTTCTCAGAAACATTTATTAGAACTGACGCTTTACAAAATAATAATTGCATTTATTCTCAGTGACAATGTTATGTTTATTGAGGTCAGCGATAAGGTATGACCAATGTAATCTGAAAACGAATGATGTAACGTGTGTGTGTGTGTGTGTGTTTGTGTGTGTGTGTGTTTGTGTGTGTGTGTGTGTGTTGCCACCAAACACTATATTATACCTATATGGAAAGAGCTTGTTTCGTGGCGTATAGTCAGTAGGAGTCCGATGCCTCCAATTTTTCATACACGATCACAGGGTCCATAATTATTTTATTGTTACTATATATATAATATTTCAGGGTAAAGAGTTCCCGGAATTGGATTAACACTTCATATATTTTTTGTACTAATTTATTCTAGTTTTATTTTGTTTATTGTACACTTTCTCACGTGAAAATACAACCTACATTCCTACATTCCTAGATTTATCATTTATTTTATTATTTTTGTAATTCTCTTGCATGAAAATAAAGATACTTTTCTCTGTGAAAGATTTGCTTTTATTATTAAATGAAACATCGCCGTTGTTGTTTTTGTTGTTGTTGTTTGGGAATCGAATTGTTCATCCCAGAAACAAACACTGCAGTGTAAATAAAAGAAAAATTAAATAAATTAAAAGCGGAATGTGAAGAATATACAAACACACAGAGATAAATGTATGCAGCCATCAGATAAATGTATACAGCCATCAGATGAATGTATGCAGCCATCAGGTGAAGTGTTTAATTAAGGAGAGGATATAATGATAGTGTTTGGAGATAATGCATCCTCCAAACTATTCCCAGCAACAGGTCACCATTATGTTTGGTCCTGTTTCCTGGTATACTTTGGAGGAATCAAAACGCTCTAATGTACCAGAAATAATTATATCCTCTGTCCTTTTAAAGTATAGGAGGTAACCCATGCATAATGAACCCATAATAATAATGCCTTCGTGGACAACAACATATACCGATCAAGTAAAAACAAATAAATAAAGTAAACACCATGCAAAGAATATAATTATGCAACTTGTTCAAATTGCATCAGTGACTTGGGAGTTGATGGATATGATGCATGAGAGTTGGTTGAAAGTATAGGTGGAGACAAGGCCAATATATTTAATGTATATCTTGGCCATGGGTGGAAATAGAGTGTGTTATGCTGTGCAGGTATGGAAAACGAGGAAAATTAAAAGGTGGGTGGGAGGTTGGTTGACGAGAGAGGTTTGAGATGGAGGAACAAGGACGAGGAAAAGAGATAATTTAGACTTATATAGATGTGAAAACGTATACATGGAAACGAGGGTGGTGGCAAGACTGGCAATGAAATTTTGACAGAACAAAACTAGTTTTCATACTAGAGAATAGATGTACTAAAATATTTTTTATATTCTGAAGCTTTGTTTTCTCACTTGGACAGTCTTGAAGGCCCAGCAGGGGATTAATGTGAAAGTACCTGAATCAACAAGTGATGTGCCAAATGCCAGTGATGAGAGAGGTGACAATGAAAGTGACACCAAGGGACAGGTGTCTTCAGACCTGGCCACATTACAGCAGCAGCTTCTGGAAATGACACATGCCAGAGACTACTATTACTATGAGATGTATAAGAAGGATACAGAACTTACTGCTCTGGTGAGAACTAGTTTATATTTACTTATTATAAATTATTGCTGGATGAAAATTGTGTTAGTTTACTATACAGACCACCATCCCAGCCAGTACAAACCGACTGTGATATTAATGAATAAGTTAGCAAAATAAGTAACACGTAAGAGGCCATAAATTTTGGCGATTATAATTTACCAGTAATAAAGTGTGGAGAACCATTATCTGCTCATTATGGACATGACCTTTATGCCAACTTACACGAGAGCTCGTAATCACATTTCACTAGAAGCTAAATATATAGCAGTAAAGGCTGTGGCCTGTGTATCTATGTAACTGTAACTCGCTCTTTCTCTCTCTCTCTCTCTTCTTTATTGTACTGGGCCAGTATTCACAAAACATCTTAGAGTTTAGACTTGTTCGTATATTTGCAGTTCTGACTTAACCATATTGTTTCAGGCTCATTTCGAAGCAGTGAATGGTTTTGTTATTTCTATTTATATGAGCTGTTATTATGATTTCGAAGCAGTGTCGGGGAATAGTCCTCGCCGTGAATAAATGCTTACGAACAAAATTTTAAGTTAAGAGTGAACTTTGCCTTTGTGAATACGGGCCCTGAAGCACATCTTGCTTGTACTGTACTGTATACAGATGATAGCATGCTGGTATATAAAAAATTGATAATGATTATAATTTATTTTCTGCAACAGCAACAACAACAATCACAAGAGCAGGAGCAGGTTCAGCAAGTGGTATCAACTAATGAAGCTAAGGTCTGGTAAAATTTTCTGTACCTGGTTTTTCTATTGCCATTATTGAATTTCCCTTGTTGGCACAAACATTATATGAATAAATTGTGATGGTTTATAGACACATAGACTATCATTATTAGTTATGCTCCAGAAAGTGTCCTCAAACAATGGAAACCATTAAATTTGATTTTTTTAAATACTTAATTAATAACTGTAGTTTATCCATGTACACATTGAAAAATCTTTACAGTATTTTGAATAAGCAATAAAACTTTTATAATATTTGTTCAAAGGAGACTGAATGCTGTGGATTGTGGATTTGTTTATCTCTTTTCCTATACCCTAAACTATTGGTGTTGGTCATTCAGGTGGAGAGTCAACAAGGGAGACAGAATGCAGCAGATTTCTTTGACTCTCTCTCCAACCCTGAAATGGAGAATCTCCGTAAACAGTTGGAAGATTTACAGCTGGTACTTTACAACAAGGACTCAGAGATACAGCAACTCAAGGACACAGTTAGTCAGACCTCTGTCCTCACACCTCCACCTGATAGTCAGAATGGAATTCAAGTAAAAAAGGTAAAAAGAATACATAGGAAGATTTTTTGACTTCACTGATTCTTCTACTTCATGTCTAAGTAATAACAACTGGGTTCAGTAAATTATTACAGTATTAACGACTAGGAGATCTTAATGCTAATATTCAAAATGTGTTACAGTACTGTACAGAAAAGTCTAATTTATCCATTATTGTATTTGAATAACCATGCTACCTTTCACAGTTATCTGTATACCTTGTCATTTTGGTTCACAAACACAATTATCCATACATTCTGACCCAGATCATTTTTTTAAAGCACAAAATTATACTCCAGACCAAACCTGGTGTTCCCAGCCACTCCACCTGCACTCCAGTATTCACCTTCATTCACTCATGCATATGGATTAATTGACTTGCTCCCTCATGGAAACGTCCTATAAGGGCAAAAGAACAACTTCTTGACCTCCCCTGGCAAGGTTTTCTGGAGGTTGCCTATCCATCACTGCACTCAGGAAAACCTCAAAAGAGATTTATGTAGCATGGTGTAATGTGTAAACTAATACCCAGTTTATCCCTTTTCAGATCTGTGAAGAAAATAATGAAGCATACAGTATCAATTCTCTACTAGAGGAAGAAAATGCAACTCTGAGACAACAAATAAAAGAATATGGGATCCATGTTAAGCAACTGCAAACTCAGCTAGAAACCTCAGCAGCAATGGCAGCAGCAGCAACTGCAGCAACTATGACAAAGGGTACCAGTGCTGATGCCTCAGCTCTGTCACGCTGCAAGCATCTAGAAGTAAGTCAGAAGCAAACATATTTTACTCCTTTCTTTATCTTATTATGGAGATTTATCATGGTCATTTTTGCCTTGTTTAATGCACTAATACATGAGCCCCATTTGTTGCACAAAGTATATCACGATGATAATCAATTTGCATCCATGTTTGCTGTAGCATACCTTCACCAGTGGTGGCAAGAGTTAGTGAATATAATTGTGATCCTTTTACTGGGTGGTTTTGTCCCTTCCTCTGTTATTCCAATATTATTTTCCCATCCCTGCCTCTGGACTATAAAATATTAATATTATTTTGATAAAATTATTGATAAAATTATCTTTACTTTTATTGTTGTTGTTATTATTATTATTATTATTATCATTATTATTATAGATTTTTTATCTTCCTTTTACATTATGATAATCCTATAATATTAATAATAATAAACTTTCTTCTCCCTTCAAGTGTGAGCTAGATTGCCTGAAACGAGAGCAGGAGGACTTGTTGGTGTTGGTAACAGACCAGGAGAGCAAAGTGGCCGAGTACCGCCGCAAACTCCGATCATACGGGGAGGAAGTCACTGATGATGAGGATGATGAGGATGGTGAAAACTTTAATCTCAGTGACGCATATGACGATGATCTGGATGAGCTGCAGTGACGTCTTTCAGATGTTGTGGTGACATTCCTTTCTCAGTTCACTTCTAGGTTTTCAGTAGTACCCTCTCTTATGCTATATATATTGTGTCCTCACATGAAACCCAGAGGAAAAAGATACTTTACATGACTGACATATTGTTGCATAAAGTACTTTGTAAACTTCACCACTGCTGACAGGTTACTTAATTTACAGTAATGATGTTGGTAATTTATAAATATATAATGATCTTGACTAAGGAAGCTGGATTATTGTAAGGGAATTATCATAATTTTAGAAGTGGTGGTGTGTGCAGTGGAGACATAAATAAGGCAGTTATAATTGACATAATTCTCCAAGATCTCTTATAATAGAACCATGTGAAAGAGGAATTAACACATTAACATAAGATGGTAGAGTATAAATTGCATAACCTTTCAGTGGTGTACAGTAAGATTTCACTATAGAGTAGTGGATTATTGCACAAGTCAGGGCAGGAAGCTTATCAATAAAATGCCAACCAATATTTGCTATGAGAGGTGTACATGCAAGCCATGTATGATGGGAGTTAACAGTCTTGTATATATTATATAATTTATAAGGAGGTGAAGTTGGATTTAATTAAGATCTTTATGTGAAACTCTGACATGTTACTGTATGAAATAAGAAAATATGAAAATACAATGCAATGGAAGACATGCAGCACCGGGAAACTGAAACTCTTGTGTATACAGTACTGTCTGAATTCATTTTCCTGTAAATTAAAGGAACTTCACATGTTATATCTAGTGGCTCATACAGTTTTAGTTAACACTCTTAGGTATGTCACTCAGGATAATAATATCTTAATATTTGAATGGTCAACTGAAATGACGACATACATCACCAGCGCAATGTGTCTCGGCATCTCAAATGAAGTTGGACATGATTCTGGAGCTCTCCCATTTTTTGTTCATTTCATAGGTGAGGACATTAAATTGGCTTCTTGCCTTTAATTATCACTCCTCTCTATTACATTTTAGGATATATAAAGCAGTAAGTACTAATGAATTGTAGAACAGGATGTTGATAAATGCCATGTATGTATCATCCAAGCCTAAGTGTTAACCCATGCACAGTATAGAATTATACTTCACCAAATTATTTTTTATCAGTTGGCACATTCTCTTGTTTCTCACATGCAGTAATTTTCCATCAATATTAATCACTGAATGTCACTGAGTATGGGTAATACCGTGTACTTTTCTTTCCTTCCATCCATTATACTATGACTTGTATAAAAAACATGTTCAGGGTTAAAAAAAATTATTAGATTGTATTAGGTACCGGAAACGTGTCAGAATGTCTAGAGTGCTAATGTGGGTACAAGACTATTTTAATTGTAGATGTCTGTCAAAAAATCAAGAAACATAGAGCATAAGTGAAGTGAAAACACAATCATGGATTATTTATTTTAATTCTGTTTATAAATTATGCCACACTCGCCAACAACACAACATGCATTCTCAGAGGGCATTGTGGGAAAGCCCGGTTCAGGACATGGCCTTCCTCAGGAGCTCGGGGCTGCTCGGCCAGACAGCTTGAGGAACTTCAACAACAACAGTGTGGTCCCACTTCAGATTTAGCTTTGAGAAGGTAATAAGTACAGTTTTATTCTAAGTCTTGGGGATTGGGATATCAGGCGTTAAAACATGAATATTTAATTGTAATAATTTGATATGCAGTTTGTGGTATTTATATGGTCTTTCCAGTTTATATGTGCCAAATTTTACTTGGCTGCCACTCATGATACTGGGCTATGTCTTATGGTATGCAGATGAAACAAAATGGCTATTTATGGAATGAAATATCTTGAATGTCACTGTATGTACACAGTATAGCTGAAAGAGTCTGTGTTTCTCAGCCCACGGTATACTGTACCCAGAACCAAAAAAAGGGGAGGCCAACTGGAATAGCATATTATAATTATGGTACAGTATTCTTATATTATAGATTTGGCCACTGTATATTTTAAAACTTAATATAATTAGTGTACTGACAGTTGCCATAAGACTATGGTCTGAACATAATTAAAATTTCCATATACCATATTGTTTTGTACTTTGGGAGTTGAGAACAATTTAGCTCTTAGGGCCCCTAGGCATACCATCGGTTATGGTTCAGCCACATTATTTGACTAATTTACTTATCGAAGGTTAGTATTGAGTCCAATAGACATAATAATAGAGCCATGCAATGTACAATTGGCCACAGGAAATCTTACACAGGCTATTCTGGAAGTACTGCAAAGAAAAGTCTACCAAGTGTTTCTGTGACTGCAAAACAACAAACCTAATAATATTTTAATCTTACAACAGCATTTGTACGAATTCTAGTGGCCAATAGTAACTTGGTACCATATGTATTTAGTCCAGTGAAATTGTTTGAGAAAGTGGTTTAAAGACTAAGGTTTCAGAGAAAATCAATAGTTATTGCTTCTATGACAAAATGTAAGAAGCTGTGATAAAATATTAATCGTTCTGTATATTAAAAATTTTATCTTTATTTTTACTAGGAATTATTTTTTGGTGCTAGATACAGTAATTTCACCAGAGTTTCTTATATGTACAGTATATGAAAATATAGCAACAACATTTTCTGGATATATTGTACTATAGTTACAAGATCTTGGTATTAATCTCACAGTGTATTTTTATACTATTAAGATGGTTTTGTAATAATATTGCAGTATATGTAGATTGTACAGTTGTCATAATCATGCACTCTGGAGTATTCATTTTGTTTTTAATTTTTGTGATTAAAATAATGATAGGCAGAAATGAATTAATAAAGGATTGTTATGAACGATTTTTATGTCTAGTTCTATGTTTTGACCCCCACCCCTCGTTTAGTGGTAATGTATTTATTATTATTATTTTGGAAAATGTTCGAACCTAATTCCTAGACCATACCAGATACCATTACCAAACTTTCAGGGAAGTTTCCTCCAGTATTGGGGTAGGTTTTATTATTATTATTTTTTTTTTATTTATTAATTTTTTTTCGACGTCGTCGTCGTCGCCACCGCCGTCGCCGCCCCGTCGCCCCACCTCCGCTGTCGCACCGTCACCGCCGCCGTCGTTTTTTAATAATTAGTTTTTTTATTTTTTTATTATTAATATATATATATATATATATTTTAATATATATATTTTTTTATTATTTTTTTTTTTGTAATAATTAACTTTTTTTTTTATTATAATTTATTAATTTTTTTTTTCGTCGCCGCCGCCGCCCTGCCGCCGCCGCCCGGCCGCCGTCCCGCCGCCCGGCCGCCGTCCCGCCGCCCCGCCGCCTCCCCGCCGCCTCCCCGCCGCCTCCCTGCCGCCGCTGCTGCCACCGCCGCCGTCGGTTTTTAATAATTAGTTTTTTTTTATTTTTGTTTTAATAATAATATATATATATTTTAATATATATATATTTTTTTATTAAATATATTTTTTTTTAATAGTTAACTTTTTTTTATTTTTTTTATTATTATTATTATTATTATTGTTTTTTTCGTCCTCGTTGCCGCCTCCACCGCCGCTCCGCCGCCTCGCCGCCCCGCCGCCCCGCCGCCTCGCCGCCCCGCCGCATTTTTCCCAAGTCTCTCACTATATCGGTAAGGGAGGATATTACAGCCAATCACAGCCCATCTTTTCCATGGCACAAATATTACCAGAATGTGTAAACTTAAGGTTGGACAACAAACGTAATATTCATATAAATTTTCATTGTTTACTGCAATAAGAAGCATTTAGTTGTGTTCCATTATAGTGATTTTATGTTTTAAAACAAGTGTTAATTATGAAATAAGGAAACATGACAGTAATATATATCACATTTTCAATGTTTTTTGCATTGGTAACACTGACCAACGATAAACATCATCCTTGTACATTTCGGCAGTAATGTATTTCGCCGAAAACAGTGCTACTTTACTTATGAGGAAGTTATCGTATGCTTATTTATATTCATAATAAACGGCATTATTTATAGAAGTGCACAATTACAATTGGCTTACATAGTTGATATGAGATTTGACTTTTACTGAAACAATGGCCAATTGAACCGAAATGAAAATAGGAAGTTATTAGTAACTCACTCGTTTACCTATAAACGTATTGGCATTGTAGTTTTGCTTTGCTCTACGACGTCAAGCCATTAATTATTCCTAATAGCTTCATGTTTTTAATTCACATCACTGAAAACTTCGCAAGATATGCTTGTACTGTATATACGAAAGCCACGTTATACCAAAATACAGAGTATGCTTCCTTATATAATTGAGGTATGACAGTGACTTGTTATGCTGATCTCTATCACTTTGTGACAGTTCTAATACCCACTATATGCTGTAAATAGAGACAAATTTCTCATTCCTCGGTGGTTATTTATTAAGATACAAATCATACTGTATTCTCTTAATTAATGTAATATATACTATAAGAAATGATACAGGTAATTCAATTATAATACTAATTTGAATAGATGTAAAGAAAACTAGCATTCAGTTAGAAGAGTGTATTGCACATCCAACAATCCTGGGGTTCTTGCGCAGGAACCTCAACAGGTGTAACACAGACATCAAAATTATTGCTTATAAAACAGATACCATCAATTACAGATAATTTTACTTAATGGCATCTGTAGTCTTAATTACAGATTACAAATACCAGTCACTTTGCTCAAACAAAACACAAAACTAGACCCATTGGCAACACCAAGACAGATAGACAACCAAAAGATGATATACAAAATCACAAACAAGTTAGCAGCCCTCTACATGTCCCACTAACTTGAACAACACCAATTAATTTACAACACCTGATAAAATATTGTTATCTCTATAAATTAATCAATATAACAACAAAACAATGGTTAATAATATTAAAACTATGGTAACTGTGTACAAGAGTTCCACATAGTTTTGTACAACATATTTCTTACTTTTTCCTGCCTGTTTTTACTTGTTCTATTCATTACTGACCATAATATTGAGCGGAAACCAGTCGAACCAACCTAACCTAACCTAGGGTAGGTTAGATAAGATCAGGTGGGTTCGACTGGTTTCCTCTTAGTATTATGGTCACAAATGAATTAAGTAAAAATAGGCATGAAAAAGAAAACAAAAACAAAAAAGTTGTAAAAAACTAAGTTGAACTCTTCTACACATTTACATTTTTTACCAACAAAATTTGAGATATAATGGGTTGATGACCCTTGCCATGAGATTTACCATTTGCCACATTATTACTAATATTAAGGGCAAGATTGTGTTCCCTCTTTTCTGTAGTCTTGATTATTCCTGGCTTGCGTCCTTTTCCAAGCGGGGCTGCACCTCTTGGTCTGCCAGGATTCCTTCTAGCAATTGATGTTGGCTGACAAGGAATTTTACCTCGACCAGCACCACCTCTCTTCTTGTCTGTGCTAAAATTATGTAAAAAACTGTTGAGCTGATTTGTGGTTTTTATTGAATTTATTATTGCTAATGCTTTATTTATTGGTGTGTCCTGGTTTTTAAATTTCCTTATTACTTGATTGAGTGTATTTCCCAACACATCATCATCTTGTGTGGGTGGAAGGTAAACACAGGATAGAGCTTCGAGTTATTTATTTCTCTTACGTTTCAGACTACACAGAGTCCATCTTCAGAGAGAAATGACATAGGGAAGAGGGTACCAGAGCTATATATACCGGTGGTGGCCTACACTGCACCTGCCACTACTTAATCTCACCTGACCTCACCTCACCTGACCTCACCTCACCCCGTCCTTTCTTTTACACTCCAGGGCTATATTGGCTGAGTAACTACACCATTTCATAAATCCTTCCCTATGATTATGAACATTCTTTGTACAAATGTATGCTGCTTCTAATGCCTTCCTCATTTTCTTTTCCAAACCACTGTGAATGATTGATGAACCCTCCCATCCGGGTAAATTATTACATTCTTCAATATGTAGTACCAATGAATTAGCTGTGTTGTGTTTTCTTACGTCAGCTTTATGCTCATATAATCTTTTCTTTATACCTCTTCCTGTTTCCCCTATATACACCTTGTCACACCCATTACATGGTATACTATATATCACGCTGTTATTATTGACACGCTTTTCCTTGTTTGCCTGGGTTAGTTCGCCGATTCTCTTTCCAGATGATGTTGCAATTTTTAAACCAACCTTGTTCATTTGTCTATCAATTACCGAGCCAATATTAGAATTAGGTATACATATAAATCTTTTCTCGTTTTTCTCGCTGATATTAGTTTCATCTTTCTTTCGTTTGATTATCTTGAGTGCTTTGTTTTTAAGTTTAACTAGCAAACCTACAGGGTATTTTAATTTCTTAAATGCCTCTATTATATACTCAATTTCATGGTCCAAGCTGTCATTACTACATATCCTGTAAGCTCTTAGAAAAAATCCTATCACCACCCCAGACTTAATCCTAGCATTATGAGCAGATAGATAGTGAATAAAGTCATCTTTGTTAGTGGGTTTTCGGTATACCGAGAATTTTACGCCTTGCTCCGTTTTTCTTATTACAGTGTCTAGGAATGGTAGCATGTTCTCATTTTCTTCCTCAACAGTAAACTGGATATCCTTCTGAACATTATTTAGCATCCTCAATTTATTGTCTATATTGGTATTATTCGGTACTACTACAAGGACATCATCAACATATCTATACTAACCCAGGCAAACAAGGAACTAACAGGCAACTAACCCAGGCAAACAAGGAAAAGCGTGTCAATAATAACAGCGTGATATATAGTATACCATGTAATGGGTGTGACAAGGTGTATATAGGGGAAACAGGAAGAGGTATAAAGAAAAGATTATATGAGCATAAAGCTGACGTAAGGAAACACAACACAGCTAATTCATTGGTACTACATATTGAAGAATGTAATAATTTACCCGGATGGGAGGGTTCATCAATCATTCACAGTGGTTTGGAAAAGAAAATGAGGAAGGCATTAGAAGCAGCATACATTTGTACAAAGAATGTTCATAATCATAGGGAAGGATTTATGAAATGGTGTAGTTACTCAGCCAATATAGCCCTGGAGTGTAAAAGAAAGGACGGGGTGAGGTGAGGTCAGGTGAGGTGAGGTCAGGTGAGATTAAGTAGTGGCAGGTGCAGTGAAGGCCACCACCGGTATATATAGCTCTGGTACCCTCTTCCCTATGTCATTTCTCTCTGAAGATGGACTCTGTGTAGTCTGAAACGTAAGAGAAATAAATAACTCGAAGCTCTATCCTGTGTTTACCTTCCACCCACACAACATACTTGTCAATATGAATCATTCACATCATCATCTGCCATATCATTAACTTTTTCTAATGGTGAAGGACAGCTAGTACTCTCACAGTTTTGAACCACAATTTTATCAGGAATAATCTCATTAAAGTCTTCACAATCCATATCTTTTGGATTTGGATCTTTCAGCCACTGTTGCCTCATGTAGGAAATGGCCCTCAAAGATGGATTAATGGCATGATTTGCTTGTGCAGAAAGATCCTCACAAAGGTCCATTTTCCAAATGTGATGCCTTGATGCTTGTGCAGTTGTCAGCCCTGTGGAATGTAAAACCAAGAAATTAATAGGTTTTGATATCAATACACTACCATAAAAAAAATCTGTGATTTCACAGAATGGCCATATTCATATTCTTACTTTCCCAAAACCATTTTCATACTTATTTCAAACTTACTTGCGCTGTCTGATTCTCATGAACATGCTCATTCAACTATAGAACTGAAAGAAATTCTGCAGTACTAGTACTCCCCCAAGGTATCATTCATAATAATTAAGTGTTATAACAAAATATGCTGAACACATAAATTACCAGAATAAACTACAATTTCCGTGGAGTACTGCAGCATTAACACACATCAGAGAAAACACTGCTATACAGTATGTTGATATGTTTTTGATGATGATAATTGCATTAAATCAGGGTAATATTATAGTTACACATCTTTGCATTATAAACTGCATTATAGCATTATATAGGCCTAACCCATGAGAGGTTGCAGGTCTGGCGTCCAACCAAATAAATATTTCTGCAAAAGTGAGGTGTTACTGTGCAGCCTTGGTTGATATTTTACTGACCAGGGGGATGTGAAAAGCACAGTAAATAACAACAATAGCTTCTGAACAAGTTGATTTTCTAAACCCCTCTCATGCATGCTAAGTTTATCCTACAGTATTGGTACACATTCAAAATATAGTAAAGCACTATATAATCATTACCGTACCTTGTTCAAAATATTTCTCAAACATCATCCTAGTGGTTGGAGACACAGGTAGCTGATTGAGGGCTTCAGCTGATGCTGTTGGGTGGTTATGATTCCCCTTGATAATAATAAAACAGGGGTATTCTTTCATCAGCTTATCACTGTAGAGGGAATTCTTGGATCCTGTTCGGACAGTGACATCCATGTGTACCTGGCATCTGAAATACAAATAACTTGTGGTATAATATATGGTATGTAGGCTACTACTGTACTATGGTGTGTATGTTGGTATGGTAAGAAGTAGAATTTGTACACACACTGTTGGTTTCAAGGATTCACAACACGAAGAAATGTAGGACTAGAATAACAGAAGACAAGATTATTTTGGGGTTGTCACTATGCAAGCACCTTGTCACTTGTAAACTATTACTTAAAATGCTTTCGCAGCAATATATATATATATATATATATATATACCTATATATATATATAAATATATAAACCGATATATACCTATATATATATATATATATATATATATATATATATATATATATATATATATATATATATATATATATATATATATATATATATATATATATATATATATATATATAAACCGATATTTACCTATATATATATATATATATATATATATATATATATATATATATATATATATATATATATATATATATATATATATATATATAAACCGATATATACCTATATATATATATATATATATATATATATATATATATATATATATATATATATATATATATATATATATATATATATATATATATATACCTATATATATATACATAAACCGATATATACCTATATATATATATATATATTATAAACCGATATATACCTATATATATATATATTATAAACCGATATATACCTATATATATATATATTATAAACCGATATATACCTATATATATATATATATATTATAAACCGATATATACCTATATATATATATATTATAAACCGATATATATATATATATAAACCGATATATACCTATATTTATATATATTATAAACCGATATATACCTATATATATATATATATATATATATATATATATATATATATATATATATATATATATATATATATATATATATATATATATATATATATATATATATATATATATATATATATATATATATATATATATATATAAACCGATATATACCTATATTTATATATATTATAAACCGATATATACCTATATATATATATATATTATAAACCGATATATACCTATATATATAAACCGATGTATACCTATATATATAAACCAATATATACCTATATATAAAAACCGATATATACCTATATATATAAACCGATATATACCTATATATATATATAAACCGATATATACCTATATATATATACATAAACCGATATATACCTATATATATATATATATATAAACCGATATATACCTATATATATATATATATATTATAAACCGATATATACCTATATATATATACATAAACCGATATATACCTATATATATATATATTATAAACCGATATATACCTATATATATATACATAAACCGATATATACCTATATATATATATATTATAAACCGATATATACCTATATATATATATATATATATATATATTATAAACCGATATATACCTATATATATATATATTATAAACCGATATATACCTATATATATATATATTATAAACCGATATATACCTATATATATAAACCGATGTATACCTATATATATAAACCGATATATACCTATATATATATAAACCGATATATACCTATATATATAAACCGATATATACCTATATATATATATAAACCGATATATACCTATATATATATATAAACCGATATATACCTATATATATATATATAAACCGATATATACCTATATATATATACATAAACCGATATATGCTTAGATTTAAAAAAAATAGATAGGCTATTCTTCATACATATATTATATTGGAATACATTTTTATCTTGGATTTTACTAAGTAAATCACTGTAATAGGAATTAAGGTATGGTATACAATAAGAAATTTCTTTTTTACAAATCGGTACAGCACCGGTATGTATATATATATATATATATATATATATATATATATATATATATATATATATGAATAGCCTATATATATATATTTTTTTTTTCAATTTAAGCATGTGAAAATTTTCTACAGAAAGTATTTCATTCCCCACTGTTTATCCACATTGTATATATGTTTTTCATACCCTACTGTATGTACAGTACCTATGAATCAAATATTTTCTGAAATTCATTCATACTTCCAAGGTACCCCTTAGGCCTATTTTGAAAACAGAGTACTGTAAGTTACTGTATAGTTAAAATTGTAGTCTATGATGTGAGGTGCATCTGGCATAATTAACCATGAGGTCTTAATTTTGGAATAGAATATATTGTACTTACAAGTCTACAATACATACACACTTAACTTACCCTGTATATGTTTTCTTTACACCCTTGTGTTTCACACCATGATGACAAATCAGGACTTCCCGAAATAGTTTCCGCTCTCCCACTGAACGTAACCTCTTGCTATTGAAGCGACTGTGGGTCTTGGCCATATACACCTCATTCCACTTCTTGAAGTCGTCTCTGGTGCGGATATTTGTTCTAATTGTAACAGAGTCTTCAGTTACTTTCTCAATAACGTTATCAAAACAATTTTCCTTGAAATCAAACACTTCATGCAGATCCATTGCACTGATGATAGCAGCTCTGAACGTGAGGTGTGAGATGCGAAGCGTGAGATGGCTCAGAGTGACTGAGTGTACCAAAAATCAAATGTATCGCGAGCAAAGTCAGCAAACTGTATCTCCGAATACAATCATCTCATGTTTTCGGTTCGAAGGTTGTTGTGTTATTACCAACAACATGTTCAAAATATGTTATGTTGATATGTTACTCTATAAATAATGCTGTTTATTATGAATATAAATAAGCATACGATAACTTCCTCATAAGTAAAGTAGCACTGTTTTCGGCGAAATACATTACTGCCGAAATGTACAAGGATGATGTTTATCGTTGGTCAGTGTTACCAATGCAAAAAACATTGAAAATGTGATATATATTACTGTCATGTTTCCTTATTTCATAATTAACACTTGTTTTAAAACATAAAATCACTATAATGGAACACAACTAAATGCTTCTTATTGCAGTAAACAATGAAAATTTATATGAATATTACGTTTGTTGTCCAACCTTAAGTTTACACATTCTGGTAATATTTGTGCCATGGAAAAGATGGGCTGTGATTGGCTGTAATATCCTCCCTTACCGATATAGTGAGAGACTTGGGAAAAATGCCGCCCCGCCGCCGCCGCCACTGCCGCCGCCGTCGTTTTTTAATAATTTTTTGTTTTTAATAATATATATATTTTTAAATATATATATATTTTTTTTGTTAATTATTTTTTTTTGTAATAATTAACTTTTTTTATTATTATTATTATTATTATTTTATTTTTTATTCATTATTTTTTTTTCGTCGTTGTCGTCGCCGCCGCCGTCCGCCACCGCCCTGCCGCCGCTGCTGCACCCGCCGCCGTCGTTTTTTAATAATTAGTTTTTTTTATTTTTGGTTTAATAATAATATATATATATATATTTTAATATATATATATTTTTTGATTATTTTTTTTTTTTTTAATAATTAACTTATTATTATTTTTTTTTATTTATTATTATTATTATTATTTTTCGTCATTGTCGCCGCCGCCGCCCCGCCGCTGCCGCCGCCGCCTTGCAGCCGCCCTGCCGCCGCCGTCGTTTTTTAATATTTATTTTTTATTTTTATTTTCAATAATATATATATTTTTATATATATATATATATTTTGTATTAATTATCCCTATCGTTAAAAATAATGACAGACTGCACAGCTACCACACCTACAGACCACCGACCTTACTGAGACTCATCTCCAACACCCTTCACACCCATACAGAATAGAGCCCTAAAGATAATCACAAGCTGCACACCATAAAACCAAAATCAAGGATCATCTTGAGATGAGAGGCACACAAACACTTTAGTCCATGAGCGGCACACAAACACTTTAGTCCATGAGCTGAGCCTGGAACTTGAGAGAGTACCAAAAAGGTGAATAAATATTATGTGCACTTTCAGCAAGGTGGATGTCTGAAGTGTTGCGAAATTTGTATTCGTGATGTATCGTAAATTTTTCACCGAAAATCGAGAATAAAGTAATAAAAACCGCAAGTCTTCAACTAAAGATCATATCAAGAGACTTCTAGTTGGTCTCATCTTATTCGTTTCTTAATTCTGCATCTTTTGGTGTATAATACATGCAACTTAGGACACAAATTTGCTTCATAATATGAGAAAAGTGAAGGAAAAGTAGACCAATTTGTAGTATTTTCTTACGACTTTGTTTACAAACTTTATTTTGTTTCTGCCCAATCCGTATCTGGACGACGAGAACACAGATTCTACGTATTTGGTCAGTTCTCGTCACTGAAACCAAGCGCTCCCAAGACGGTCTTGGTACCCCAATCCTCCGCTTGGACGACCAGATGACGTCTTAAGTCTATTATCCTTGGTTGAAGCCGATCTGGCAACACTGACGACATGTAAACAAACACAACACAACAACAATGGCCGACCAGCTGAGAGGAAGGAAGGAAGTATAACTGGACTTTTTGGTAAGACGTGGCAGCGAAAAGACGTTAGTTCTTGAGCTCCGCAAATATTTCCAATTTTTGAGCAATTGACATCAACAAACATACCTACACACATACCAACACATACAGATAGTGAAGAAGGAAGGAAAGTGCATCTAAGCAAGAAATGACAAAGGTAAACATTGGGCCTGAAAGAAACCGGAAGTGACGACCATGCAGGGGGAGGATCAACCGGCCAACAACCAGCAAACGACAACAACAGCAGAAATGATGGAGTGTACCACAACCAACAACAACAAGAGGACTCTATCTCCTGATACACCTGGTGAAGTATTTATCACTGCTAAAAGCAAAAAATCATATGCTGATGTGGCAGCTTCACCACCAAGTATTGTTAATGTACTCAATAACCCACCCCATGCTAAGGTTATACAAAAACACCATGATAACAATAACACCCATATAACTGTATTAATGAAGTCTGTTGATGGTTCACAATGTTTTGTACACCCCAAGAGGGTGTCAGAGGCCATATTCAAATCTATATTTGCAAAGAAATATATTGAAAATACCCTGGTCACCACTGGCAAAGGCAGAGGGTTAAAGTTTAGTGTGGCCAATATCGACGGCCTGGTAAGTGTGCCTGAGTCGGTGGTCATGCTGGGCGAGTGGCCAGTTAAGTGCTGGATCGCTGGTGATGACGATCCGACATATCAATACGGGAGGATTTTCCCAGTTTCCCATGAAATTAATGACAAAGACATACAGGAAGGACTGACCATACTAGACGATCAGCCGACAACACTGATGACAGCTTTTAGACTGCCAGGTACGATAAAGGATGGGGAGAGGGTGCCGAACATGGCTATTCGGCTGAAGTTCAGGGGACCACTCCCTGAGAGGGTTGCCCTGGATTCAGTGGTGTACCGTGTGAGGCCGCACACTCTCCCCGTCCTGAGGTGCACCCGATGTCTTCTGTTTGGCCACGGAAACATCTCCTGCGGAGGTAAGGTCCGATGTGGGAGGTGCAGTGGTTTCCACAGCACCGATAAGTGTGAGAGAACACAACACTGCTACTTCTGTTTGGGAGCACACAGACCAACATCTAAGCAGTGCCCGGCATACATCAGGGCTGCGAAGGTCCAAGAGACCCAGCATGACCCTGATACCTCCATGCAGGAGATAAAGCGCCAGCTCAGGGGAATTCGTCCAGAAACAATTACACAACAACAACATCCACAACCTGCTACAAAACAAACTAACAATGTTATTTACCCCCTCAGCCCTAATATAGTTGTTCTCCCCGTAGCGGCCCGGGGCAATACCACACCTCCACGACAGCTTTCTCCTGCTCCCCAAGTCACTTCAAATACACCAAACAGTACACCAAAACCACAAAGAAGAAACCGCACACCACGAAAACATAGAAAAATTACTCCACCACCAAAACCCAACCAACATAAATCCCACAACAACACAACTCCTCATAAGGCACCCCAAAAAACAAACCCAACACCAATAATATTGCCTTTACCTTATCCTCATCATCCCAAACCTAACCCACCATCCCAACCTCAGCCTCAACCACAGCCTTCAGTCCACCAACATTCAACACAACAACACACGCCCTCGCTTGGTAGTGTAGGCCTTACTCACACAGCTTCCTCACTTCCAGCCCAGCATGCTTCGGGTTTTGCATGGCCGGCTTTCATTAGTGGTATAGTACCTATTGCACTAGAATTTATCACACACATTTCATCTGGTCTTGGCCTAAGGGTGGCCTTCTGTAAGTGCTTGCCAGGGCTCCTGACCTTCCTTATGTCACTTTCTCAGTGAATACTTTACTCCCACACCATTTCATCCTCTGGAATGCCCGGTCTATGTACCGGAAACTTCCAGTCTTTAAAACCACGCTCTCATCATATTCTCCTCTAATAGTTGGCATATGTGAGACGTGGCTCACAGATGCATTCTCTCCCTCCTTTCCAAACTATGTTTCTTACAGGGTAGATAGAACACCTGGACAGGCAGGAGGCGGCCTCCTTCTCCTGGTGCATCAGTCTCTCCCTTCTAGTCCTCTAACTATTACTTCCTTTCCAGGAGGTGGGCTAGAGCACTTGGGAGTTACAGTAACCTTTGATACAGGGCCAATTCAAATATTATTGCTTTATAATCCATGTTTGGATATTTCATTACAAGAATTTAAACATTTGTTTTCACAACTTTCCTCCCAGTCATTAATTATGGGTGATTTTAATGCCCATCATGAATTCTGGGAACCGGCCCTGCCCAGAAGCAGGAGAAACCGGTCGGGTTTGGCCCTCTCGGGTTTTTTGATGGACAGTGACACTATCTCTCTACTTACCCCACCTGGCCTCCCTACCAGGATTGATCCAGTTTCAGGGAAATCCTCTACCTTGGACTTATGCCTGGGAAATGGCTCACTCCTCCTAACCACAATAACAACTGGCCCTAACATGGGTAGTGACCATCTTCCTGTAGTAATATCCTTTCAATTTACAACACCTCCTCCCACATCACGTAGACCCTGTTGGTCCCTCAAAACGGGTGACTGGGAAGCTTTTCACAAGAAATTAAATTCAGTTATCCCTCCAAATACCCTCCCTTCTAAAGATAAAATTCAATACCTCACTGACACATTAGTGGAAGTGGGGTCCAGTCATTTTCACCTTAACACTTCCCGCCCCTACCGCACTTTCAGGGTTCCCTGGTGGAACAGAAAGTGTTCGGCAGCCCTTCAGGCAAAGCGTCACGCCTTCAATGCGTGGCGCAAACGTCCCATCAATACCCTCCGTCAACGTTATAGATATTTAGAGGCCAAATGCAGACGTGTTATTCTTGATGAGAAACGTTCTGCATGGGCCTCATTTTGTGCTTCCCTATCCTTTGCAACCTCAGTCACCCGAGCTTGGTCATTCTTCAGGAAGATGGTCAGACCCCAACCCCCATTAACTTTCCCGTTAATTAGTAACGGTGCCCACCTAATCACTGATGCCCAAAGAGTCGAGTGTCTTGCAACCCACATTCACACCACACTCGGCTCACCAGATCCAGTACCCACACTTGCATTACCCACTTCCTCACAAAACAGCCATATAATTAGCACTGCTATCACTTCCCAGGAGCTTTCCTTAGCTTTACACTCACTGTCCAACAGAAAGGCCGCGGGACCGGACAACATCCCGAACGAGTTTCTCCGTCACCTCCCAGATGCTCTGGCTCATGTTCTATTAAGCATCCTCAATGACAGCTGGTTGTTGGGGGTGTTTCCTTCTGTGTGGCGTCATGCTATCACAATACCTATTCCTAAACCTGGCAAGGACCCAACAGAAGCAGCTTCCTACAGGCCCATTAGTCTCCTATCTAACATTAGTAAAATCTTTGAGAAAGTAGTTCAAAATAGACTAACCTGGTGGTTGGAACGCGAACACCTTCTTCCACCCAACATGTTCGGCTTTCGCCCTCATCGGGGCACTCTGGATGTATTGCTCCAGCTGGAGCACATAATACAGGAGGGATTCAACCACAAAAAATTCACAATAGTAGCTTTTCTTGACCTTAAAGGTGCTTTTGACACCGCCTCACATAATGCCATTATTGAAAAACTTGCCCGCCTAGGACTATTTGGTCAACCTCTAAATTGGGTTAAATCCTTCCTGTCATCCAGATCCTTCTCTCTGGTAATTGGAGGCACCCACTCCAGGGTGTATCCAATTACCAGGGGTGTTCCACAAGGTTCTCCTCTAAGTCCTCTACTTTTCAATATCTTACTTTCAGACTTTCCCTCATCACCAAGCACCCAAGCACTCATCTATGCAGATGATATTTCAATACTTTGCTCTGCTCCCACTATCCAGGAGGCTCAAATTTCCCTTCAACGTGAGCTTGATAAGGTATTTGATTGGACATCCCGTTGGGGTCTGACGGTGAGTGCACATAAGAGTAGCCTTATTTGCTTCACTCGAAGACGTATACCCAACATTCCCTCGGTCACCATAGGTAATTCCCAAATACCCTTCAAAACCCACCACAAATTTCTTGGTTTAATGTTGGACGGCCCTCGACTAAATTGGGGCTGCCACATACAATACATGGTGACCTCCTGTCATAAACGTTTAAATTTAATGAAATCCCTTGCAGGTGTTAAATGGGGTGCAGACAAAAATACCCTTCTGAAATTTTATTGCATTTACATCCGGAGTCGCCTGGACTACGGATGTGAGGTATATGGAGCGGCCTCACCTTCAATACTCCAAAAATTGGAGGTAATTCAAAATTCAGCTTTAAGGATTGCCCTGGGAGCATTTAAGTCCTCCCCAGTAACAGCCCTTCAGGTAGAATCCTCCCTATCCTCACTGTCAAACAGACGCTCCACCTTAATTGTCCGCACCTACACTAAACTTGCAACATCCCCTAAAGGTCATACACTTCACTCACTCCTCCAAAAATATGACAGGAAACCGCTCCTTTGCCCCCTGCCATATCAGGCTCACATGCCTTTTGTAGAAAGAGCCCTCTCCTTCTTTGCTACTATTCGGGTTACTCCACCTCTTTTTCTCTCACTTGAAAAAACTTCTCCTCTGGGCCCTTGGTTCCCTATATCTGCTCTAATATCTCGAACTCTCCATACAGATATACCTTGGTCTAAGGCCGACTGCCCTGCGAGGGGTAGAACACTATTTTTATCACTTCTCCTCACCAAATATAAACAACATAAACAAATATACTCAGACGGCTCACGAATTCCAGACCCTCCTTCAGTTGGCGCCGGTATTTACATACCACACCTAAGTAAAGCTGTTGCATGGAGGTTGCCGGACACTGCTACAATACTAACAGCTGAACTATATGCCCTTGAACAAGCTCTTCAAGCCACATACACATTCACCTCACCTTGTTCCATTGCCATCTTCACAGACTCACTCACAGCCCTCCATTTAATTCACCATCACCGTCCCCAGTCACACCATTATCTCATCATCTCCATTCATCAACATTTAATACACCATACACAAATAGGTAATACCATACACCTACAATGGGTACCTTCACACATCGGTGTTGTGGGGAACACCCTGGCCGATCGGGCGGCAGCGGAGGCACACTCACAACCCAGACCCATTAACATTCCTACTGACCAGACAGACTACTGTACTTACATCAGGACTGCTTGTAGACGACACTGGGATAACACACTGACAGACGCTTTACAACTAACTTCATTAAGACACATAAGACAAGACATAAGTCCTCACTGGTGGACCTACTCCCCCAGCAGGGCCCTCGATGTGGCCATAACCAGGCTTAGAATTGGCCACTCAAGACTGAACGCCCATCTTCATCGCCTGGGGATGACACCAGACCCCCACTGCCCTTGGTGCCCTACACAACCTGACACTCCAGAACACCTTCTACTACATTGTCCTCGTCACCACTCTCACCGTGTTACTCTCCTTCACTCACTCCGGATCATTGGCCTCCACAGACCTTCACTAAAGGACCTCCTGGGTGGATCATCGGACACTGAACAAGCCTACAAAGCCATTAAACACACAAGAAAATTTCTACACAACACACAACAACTACACAGAATATAACACACTAATTAACCGCACATAGCGCCTTCGGGGCACTAGAGGCTGTGACATCACAGCCTAAAAGGCCCCAACAAACAACAAGAAGAAGAAGAAGAAGGAAGTATAACTGAATTAATAGCAAAAAAATGACCAAACTAAAGGCGGTAAGACACATTTTTTGCATTGAGTCGTTATAGTAGTTATTGAAGACTTATATATGTGTATAATTATATAGTTTGTATATAAAATAACGGGTTAAATATGGAAATAATAGTGTCTGGTTTTAACTTGACAACAACGTCGGTTTTTTTTTTCGAGTTGATTCCACAGTGGTATTGGTTTGTAAGCTTCCCAACCAACCAACCATACTTGTAAGACTTCATGGTATTTTTACATTAAACCTGGGTTCAGTAAAACATTTATATTAGTATGTTTTACCACTAATTAGGACCATTCTAAGACTATTTTCTTCAATGGTGTTTCTCTCGGAAATGCCCCGTTTTCGAGATATGCCCCCGTTTTTATACCCCATACAAACTTGGGGGAAAGTCTGGGAATACGGGGTTTTGGGTGCAGGGAAAACACTATCAGTGTTGCAAATGTTGTAATATTCACGCCACTTGTGGCTGTATTGGCTATAAATGCCCTATTATATTTTGTTTTGGTAATAGGGGGTTCTCACCCGGCTGATCGGTGTGACGTCACGTATAAACAAAACTCCATGATGGTGGATGGTATAGGGTTGCCATTTGGTATTTTTCATTACCAAGTCAGGCCCAATATAGTAATGAAAAATCTGTTAGGTAATATATAATTTGATTTGGTATTGGATCTGAAAGGTGAATTGTCTGATGTCTTGTATATTAACTTACAGTAGAACAAAACCTTCATATACAGTTGTACACAACATAAGATACAGCTGCTATTTTTAAGTGAAGATATTACTCCTATACCGGTATATTAAATGTGTTGATATATATATATGAGTGTAAGAAATGGAATATTTTTACAAGTTGCTACAACTCAATTTCGAAAATTTTACTGTTACCAGTGTTTATGTTTCATTATTACAAACAACTTTTCTATATACCATTTCTTCTGCAAATGGAGAATAACAAGGTCAGGTCACGAAGTATGGCCCCTTCTAGGTAGGTTAGGTAAGGTCTTTTTAATTCTGTAACATCTCGATGCTGTGGTTAAGGTTGAAGTATGCCGGTTAGGTCCCGGTAGTTTGCCACGGTTAGGTCCCGGTAGTTTGCCACGGTTGATGCAACTTGTAAAAATTTACCGGGTATTCTCTTTATTTGTGCTATCATAGTTCTGAAACCTACCAATCAAATCTCGTCTACGCATTCATAAATATTGATCTGATTAATTCAAATATTAACCCTCTCACACACGGTGACTCAATTAGAGTCATCCACGAATCGCGTCAAAATCCTTTAAAAATTCTCGAAAAATAGAGTTTCCTATATAACTGAGTCCAAATCGGGTGAGGCAACGGTCTGTATGGGGCCTATCAAATAAACTAATTGGCAACTCTGTACCGATTATAATTTGAATGAGAAGAAAAAAATGTTCAGTCTCCTCTCAGCAGTCACCCTCAGAGGTGTGGCACGCGGGATTTAATTAAATGGTCTTGCTACCCAAACCCACCAAGTACAGGGATCAATAAAAATCCTATCATATTGACCACAGAGTAAAGTGCTAGTGTTGTGATTTTTTTTTTTATATGTTTCCAGGTAGTGTTCAGAACTTTATAGAATAACGTAATTCCGTGTGTGTGTGTCGTGACATTATGTGAATAGGACTTTTTGCAAATCCTCTTTGATAATGATCATAATGGAGATGATAACGGACCAAGAGAAAGAAAGTGAAAGTGAAAATGGAAATGAAAGCAATAAAAATGTGACAGCCACGATTGTGTAGGTAACCCCCCCCCCCCATACAGATATTGAATGTAAGTACAGAATATTCTTTCATATTATATAGGCCTATTAGTCTTATTTTCTTATTATATGTTGCATAACATTAGCCTCCAAAGTATATTATGTGTAACTAATGCTTAGCAAAACCAAATGTTGTGATGGATAAAGATAAAATATATAAATAGTTTGGGGTACCGTAAGGAGGGGTGAGTTCGGACGTTTTTTAAGGTTTTTCAAGTCTCCTACCCGTGTTTTTTGGCTTATACCAAATGTTATGTATCCTATAGATAGCTGGCCCAATGGGCTATCAATTCATAACACCTCCAAAATTTTTTAGATTCTTAACTAATGTGGAGACGTGTCTGAACGGGTGTCCGAACCCCCCCCTGGGGGGGGGCACTTCGGACATATAGGGGGGGAGTTCGGACCGCCATTGATTTATGCTGTTAATGGATAATCTTTGACCCTACGTTCTTCCTGGACACATGTGGGGCGTATTCGGACACCTGGCAAGTTTTAAAAAAACGTAACATGCTATTTTGTACCACTTCCTTTGTACTGGCGAGTGAACTAAACCTAAGATATCACACTATCACCATATTATTCAAGGAAAGAAAGACTCTTGGGATACAGATTAATACAGTAAAGAACAAAAACAAATTAAAGCTTGTAACAATGAAAGACAGAAAAAAATTACCCCTTCAGGGTACTTTGTGTGGCAAGATATGAGCACCATTTTGTAACTCTACCCGGTACTTTGAGCACAGTTTTACAATGTACTTGAGCATTTTGTAACTCTACTTTGAGCACAGTTGTACAATATACTTAAGGCACTTTAACTAAAAAATAAACATGATTATCACATAGAATACCGGTAATGACAACAGAACTCTACCTTGAGTGTAGAAAGAAAAATTAGGCCTACTTAGGCCAGCAATTTACATCAACATCAAAGATCATTTTCTCCCTTTTACCTAACTTTGGTTCACTAGAGTACATGACTATGTCATCTACCTCAATCTCACAACTTTCGTCACCTGGAACACTGGAGTTCACGAATACATTGGGTGTTCCTGGAACATGTTTTAGGAATCTGACTTTAAGGGTCGGTATGACTTCAATTACTACAGCCATATAATAACGCTTTTTCTTTTTTAGTTCATTACAGATCTGAACTATCACCCAGTCGTGTAGCTTAGGATTTCGTTCTGACACTTCATTACCTGTGGTTTCTCCTGAGGCTTTTTCTGTGCTTTCTTTCAGAGTTTCACATGCGTTTTGTCTTCGCAGCTTCACTCCACGTGATTCATCCTCGCTTTCACTTTCATCTGCTAGCACTTCAGTTTCTGCTTCTTCAGTAGAACTCCCTTCAGTTGTTGTTGCCCTGGTTAAATCTCTCTCCTCCATCACTTGTATAATCCCTTGTGTAATCCCTCCTTGGATTTTGGGGATGACTCGTCTTACAGGCTGTCTCTCAGGGGACATCTTTCTCTTCTTACTGCTTGGTCCATCCTCCTTTGATGTTGAAGGTTGATTATCACTGACTGGTTTTACAGGCTGTCTCTTAGGGGCCAACTTTTTCTTGTTTTCAGGAGGGACATTATTAAGTGTGTTTTCTAAATTATTAAAGAATGACCTGATGATTGTGGGAGTAACTTTTGCTCTTGCCACTTTAATGTTCTGAGACAAACGGTGAGAAAGTTCGTTTCTGTGCCGTTTCAAGAAACTCTTAGCCCAGTCACATCCAGGGAGATTATTCTTGAATCTTTTTACCTCCACACCACGTCTGTCAAGATACTGTTTAATGAGTAAACGCAGCTCAAAACTATCTAATGGGAATCCCCACTGGGAAAGAGTCAACAGATTCTCCACTACTGTATCTTCCTCTTCACTACTTAGCACAGTTTGTCCACCAGAGGGTTTTATATGTTTCCTTGTAACTGCATCATGAAGAGTGCTTTTGGAGAAGCCATATTGCTTTGCTGCCTGTCTTACACTCAATTCACCATTTCGTATAGCATCACATGCCTTTTGAAAGTTGGACTCAGCCTTGTCAATACGATAACCACCTCGACCCTCACTGCTAGCTCCTACTGCAAGTTTCTTATACGATCGTGGCATTTTAGTTGTTCAGTGGGGAGATGAGTCTTCTTAAAACTTATGAACTACCATACCAGTACCACTTGGTACACCTGTAAAGACAAATATGATTCACGTAAGTCTCAATTCTGGCCAATATAACAACATTTTAATGGATTTTACTCGTGTCCGAACTCACCCCACATTACACCATAAATAGTGAAGATGTCTTTAAAAACCCATTGGAGCATAATGAGATACAGGTAGGACCAGTTTCAACATCTCTATTTTCATTCTACTAAATATTAAGAGAAATGACACCTGTTATTGACTTATTGGTGCTCTGGTTTGTGTTTCACAGGAGAAGTTTGACACCAGTCAGATTTTTTATCAAATTTATAATTGGGAGAATTATTTTTTTTATCCTACTTAGGCATTACACAAGTAAACGTTATCCCTATTGCAGCAAGAGGGAACCAAAAGGAAAAGAACCACCAAAACCAATTTCTGATTGATTGCTTCTTTGAAGAAGAATACTCGACTAAAACATTTTTTCGAGAAAATGTCCGAACTCACCCTGTTTCCGAACTCACCTCTCCTTACGGTAGTCATTATTCTTGTGACTGACTGTACATCCCACAGTGTTACTTGCTACTCGTGCCGCCACCACCGAGTAGGTCAGAATTTTTCTCTTTTCGCTTGGAAATGCTTGGTGATATACAAATTCTGATGGCAGTGTTAGAAAGATAATAAAATTCTGCGTATATTGATGTGTATAACAAAAAAAGTTGTCTGGGAAAACCTTGAGGTAGGAGAGTGTGAACACAAAGTACAACAATTTATTCTTTATACTATTCTTTATTCCAATTGATGAACGCTCACTATTATGGCATATTTCTATGATTTTTTGTCTTTGATGTTGTAGCACAATATTTTACTAAGCCATTGACATATAATTTAAGTAGAGAAGTTTAATTTTGTTGCTGAAATTGACATAATACAATATAGTTTTGGTCTCGTTCCGGTGCACTCAATCTGGCTTTCACACACACGGGGCTAAAAGTTTGTCGTCGTGGAATAGATATTGGAAATATTTTGTGGTGCGTGAGAGGGTCAAGTTAGTTATATTGATAGTTTATTGTAGTGTGTTAAACAAGGGGTGAGGGAATGAATATATGGACAGTTAGTGGAATGAGTTGGTATACACAAGGAGGCTTCATTTGACAAGGTAAGTGTATACATTAAGTTGTATGTTGTATAATAAAGATTATACAAGGTGGTCTGACAATACAATACAGTACCCGGAAAGAGTAAAAATAAAATGTTTCTGTGTCATCTTGACTGTTTTAACTAGCCCAAGTATCAGGTACCTTTTATTCTGTAATAGTTTATCACCATATAGTTAGTGACATGTATGTATAGTTTAAAACAACATTTTCACAGAGTCTCTTTGAATATCATTGTGATCAGATGTACAGTTGGCCACACATGAAGCTGGTATGCCTTGCTACTTGTAAGATACCTACAACAAGAATGAAAGTGAGCTAAAGTTATAGTTTGTTGACAAGCAGACAGTAATAATATTTTACTGTCTTGCCTGTCAACAAATTACATCTTTTCTCACTTTCCTTTCTTTTGTAGCTACACCTTACAAGTAACATACCGTACCAACTTGATGTTTGGGCAACTGTACTAGCGCCTGCCATTAAGCTTCCGGACGTATTGATGTTATACAGGTGAATTTTCAGCCGATAGACATGGAGACTATAGAGAACAAGATGAAGGGAGAGCAGGTACATCAGCGAGGAGGAACTCATCACAGATTTGAAGCCTATGTTCCACAACTGCCAATGCTACAATGAGGAGAGTTCAGTTGTTGTTGAAGTTGGTCAAGGTGTCTGGCTGAACAGCCCTGAGTTCCTGAGGAAGGCCATGACCTCAACGGAAAGGGATGGAGAGTTCAGTTATCTACACACATCCTACCACGCTTGAAAGAGTAAGTGACATTTTTGTAGAGCTTTTAGCTCACTCAGTTACCATTTTGAATCTTATGGCATTTAAAGGTTAAGGGGAGGGTATAGTTTTGACATTTTTGGAGATTATGATTCCTCCAAACTATTCCAGGCAACAGGATACCATTATTTTTCTTCATCTGGGTCTGTTTCCTGGCATACTTTGGAGGAATCAAGACACTCCAATGTACCAAAAGTATACTCTCCCTTTAAGCTCAGAACTCTTCACATAACCATCATTTCAGATCAACAGACATATTTGTCTTATACATGAATATAGCTCCTCCCAGGTCTCTCTTTTTTTCATACAAGTACCTGCCTGTTTGTTGTTAGTTTATCCTTATCTTTGTGTATGGAAGTGAAGTTGTGGGAGCTGGTGTGAGAGGCAGACCACCAGTTAGATGGCAGAACAGAGTGGAAGTAAGGATGGAGTGTTGGAACAGGGAATGATGGAGACACTTCTGCCATGGCCACCCTCATGGGGGTAGTTCCCAGAGGGAGTGAGGCATCAGAGCTATAGATAGATAGATAGATCAAAGGTTAGCCACAGTCAGATCAAGGTTTGGTTTATCAGGTGAAAAAGAAACCATTACCTTCACCTTATTACAGAATTCAGAGTAGTACAGTATATACAGTACAATAAAGTGATAGTTTTGTAATACAGTACCGGTATTATAAACACAAATGGAATAAAAAATTAACTTTAATTCCATCAATGTATATAACTTTGTTTACACTTTGCCTACACCTAATACTCAATTCCTTCTAAAATTAATGATGTCACAATTTTTTTTTTTTTTTTTTTTTTTTTTCTTTATATTAACAAAGATGAGGACAAAGGCCACAGGCCCGCTTACCGTCCTCATCTACATAGTACAGTGAGAGAGTGGTCCAAAATCATGTCCAATTTCGTTCGAGATGCCCTGACACATTGCGTTTGAAGGTACATAAGTTGTAGTAAGGTGGAAAGATGGATGAAGGTAGAGTGTTCCAGAGTTGACCAGTTGTGTATATGAAAGACTGAGAGTACCGGTTAACTCTTGCATGAGGGAGTTGGACAGAAAAGGGGTGAGAACGAGAGGCTTGACGAGTGTTGCATGTTCTCCTGAGGGGAGGAAGCATACATTGAGAGAGTTCAGAAGAGCAATGTCCAGTGTAATAGCGATAGAAGAGAGAAAGTGATGCAACACTGCGGCGAAGAGAGAGAGGTTGTAGTGAATCAGTAAGAGGAGGAGAGTTGATGAGACGAAAGGCCTTTGATTCCACCTTGTCCAGTAGTGTTGTGAAGGTTGATCCCCCCCACACATGACACCCATACTCCATACAGGGGCGGATGAGACCCCTGTACAGAGACAGTAACTGTGCGGGGGTGAAGTATTCACGGAATCTGCGCAGCACACCTAACTTCTTTGAGGCGATTTTAGTAAGAGAGGTAATGTGATCTCTCCAGGAGAGATTATGAGAGAAAGAGACTCCAAGAATATTAAGAGAAGAGGAAAGGTCAAGTTGTGTATCGTTAAAGGAGAGGGGATAGACATCAGGAAGATTAGTACGAGTTGAAAGATGAAGGAATTGTGTTTTTGAGGCATTGAAAACAACAAGGTTCTCTCTGACCCAGTTAGAGATGAGGGAAAGATCAGAAGTCAGGCGTGCTACTGCATCATCACGTGATGTGGAGAGGAGCTGCTGGGATGGACGGTTGTCAAAATGAGTGGAGTAGTGTAGGGTGGAATCATCAGCATAGGAGTGGATAGGGGAAGAGGTACAGTTAAGAAGGTCATTAATGAACAAAAGAAAGAGGGTGGGTGATAGAACAGAACCCTGAGGAACACCACTATTGATAATCTTGGAAGAAGAACAGTGACCGTCTACAACAGCAGCTATAGAACGGCCAGAAAGGAAATCAGAGATAAAGGTGCAGAGAGAGGGATAGAAACCGAATGAGGGCAGTTTGGAGATTAAATCTTTGTGCCAGACTCTATCAAAAGCTTTGGATATGTCGAGGGCAACAGTAAAAGTTTCACCAAAGTTCCGAAAGGAGGATGACCATGAATCAGAGAGGAGGGATAGAAGATCGCCAGTAGAACGTCCCTGACGGAAACCATACTGGCGATCTGAAAGAAGGTCATGACAAATAAGGTGCTTAGGAATTTTGAGGTTAAGAATAGATTCGAAGACTTTAGATAGACATGAGGTCAGAGCAATAGGGCGATAGTTGGAGGGTTGGGAACGGTCTCCTTTTTTCGGAACAGGTTGGATCAGAGCAAACTTCCAGCAAGAAGGAAAAGTGTTAAATGATAGACATAGACGGAACAGTTTGCCTAGGCAGGGTGTCAGCACGGAAGCACAGTTCTTGAGAACAACAGGAGGAATCCCATCAGGTCCGTACGCCTTCCGAGTGTTAAGGCCAGAGAGGGCAGAAAATACTTCCTTTGAAGAGATTCTGATGGCAGGCATAAGTAAGTCAGAGGGGGGTGGAGTTGGAGGAACAGAGCCGGAATCGTCCAGTGTAGAGTTAGAGGCAAAGGTTTGAGAGAAGAGTTCAGCTTTATCAGTTGAAGAGATGGCAACATTTCCATCAGGAAGGATGAGGGGAAGGAAAGAGGAAGAAGTAAAGTTACTGGAGAGATTTTTGGCTAGATACCAGAAAGAACGAGAGGTGGAGAAGTTGGACAGGTCATTGCACTTGGCACGGATGAAGGATTTTTTGGTTAGTCGGAGAACAGATTTGGCGCAATTCCGGGCAGAGATATACAGAGCACGAGATTCATCAGTTTGAAGGCGTCGGTGCCGTCTGAGAGCTACCTCCTTGTTGTGGACAGCAGTAGAACAAGCGTGATTAAACCAAGATTTTCGTGAATTAGTAAGAGGGAAAGAATATGGAATGTATGCCTCCATGCCCGATATGATCACCTCCGAGATGCGTGCAGCACTCTCTGAGGGACCCCGGCTACGAAAGCAAAAATCACTCCATGGGAAATCTTGAAAGTACTGCCTCAGATCATCCCAGCCAGCAGCGCTGTAGTGCCACAGACGCCGCTTGCTGGGAGGGTCCAAAGGTCTTACAGGAGCGATAGGACAGGATACTGAAATAAGATTGTGATCGGAGGAGCCCAAAGGAGAGAAAAGTTCAACAGAATAAGTAGAAGGATGAGAGGTTAGGAATAAGTCAAGGATATTGGGCTGATCTCCAAGGCGGTCTGGAATACGGGTAGGGTACTGAATTAACTGCTCTAGGTCGTTGAGGATAGAAAAAGTAAAGGCTTGTTCACCAGGTGGATCAGTGAAGGGAGATGAAAGCCAAAGGCGGTGGTGAACGTTGAAATCTCCTAAAATGGAGATTTCTGAGAAAGGAGAATTAGGCTATGGTGTTTGGTTTCCCCACTTTTTTTTTTTAACAGTCAATTGAGATAATAATATACTGTAGAGTAACTATTTTACTATTGCCTTTTATCAATTGACTTTGCAATCCAGCAAGATGCACCTTACAAAATTTGCTGACCATTTCACACCAAAGTCTCTCATTGTTATTGTCTTAATGTTGTTTTGGAATTGCAAATACAAATGTAGCTAAAAAAAAATAATGGCATATAATGTGATTTCATTATAGAACTTGTATCGGTGTTGTGATGAGGCCTACTAAGAAATGGACTCAACCCCTGGTAGTTGAATAATACATCCAGCAAACTATTGGACTAGATGACAACACTATTGATACAGAGCCAGGATGAAGGTGTATGGAAATATGAACATCTCAGGTGAGTTTTATCTTACTGTAAGGATGAGGGTTGTCATTATAATTCATCTGAGTGAACTTCATATTCCCCCTGGGTGTAAGGGGATCCTTCACATTTGATGAGGGGAAGAATAGGCCTCACATATATCCAGTGTGTGTTGTAAAAGGTGACTACAATGGTAGGCCGGTTGGGCTTGCAACCCTCCCTCGTAAAAAAATATGACTGCAACAGAAAACAATAACTTGCCTCGGATGCGGACTGACCCAATGTGGACGACAACAGACTTCCAATTGGCTACATAGAATGTGATAGTTGTGAATGATGATGAATGATGATAGTTGTGAATGAATGAATATGATGATAATAGAGTTCATTGATGTGAAAATGTTACTTTTAAGGATGTTTCCTCTAAGGTGTATTGTTCTTCCTCTCTTATAGCTCAGGACCCAAATAATAGGAGAAAAATTAAACACTTGCAAGATTTAAACAATTACATTAAACAATTCAATTAAATAACAATTAATATTACTTCTGCCCAGACCTAATAAGATTAACAGTAAATTAACAACACAACAAAGAATTATCTGGCAGATTCATAAAATATACAAACATTAAGAAATAAAATTAAACAAGAAAATAATTAAATTAAAATAAGGTTATAATCACGATAACTGTTCCCATAATAAGATGTAGGAAGATGGTAACTTGTAGTCCGTCAACACACAGGGAGAGAATATAATCCTGGGAGACCGACACTGGGAAGGAGTTGCTTAACATCATCATCATCATTTTTGTTTAACGTGGGTATTTTCCCATTTAGGATGGGGTTGGACGGGCGATGACAGTTCTCCACATCTGTCTATCTTGTACCATATGTTCTTCTATTCCCATTAAATTCATATCTTCCATTACACACCCTCTCCACTTTTTCTTGGGCCTTCCCACCGGTCGCCGGCCCTCGACTCTCACCTCCTCCACCTCACTCAACACACACACCTCCACTCTTCTCACATGTTCAAACCATCTCAGTCTTCTCTACCTCAACCTAACTCTCACCTCCTCCACCTCACTCAACACACACACCCCCTCTGCTCTTCTCACATGTCCAAACCATCTCAGTCTTCTCTGCCTCAACCTAACAGAAAGGTCTTCAACCCCACACACACATCTCTGCCACTTCACTGCTAGACCTCCCATCTTGCCACTTTATTCCTGCCATGTATCTCAGCATTCTACGGTCACAGCTGCGTATAACCTCCATCAGTCTGTTTGTCAATGCCCATGTTTCTGTTCCATACATAAGAGCAGGTCTCACACAGGCTTTGTATGTCCTTCCTCTGGTCTTCAGCCCTATGCTGTGGTTCACCAATAAACTGGCCATTTCTCACCATCTTCCCCATGCAGTTGCTACTCTCGCTCTTACTGCTCTTTCCACTCCTAGCTGCTTCACAGTCCAACACATCTCCCAAGTAGCAGAACTGTTACACTTCCTCTAACACACCTCCATTTACCATCAACCCGGCATCCTCTTCATCACCATCACTATCACTGCACTTCCTCTAACACACCTCCATTTACCATCAACACGGCATCCTCTTCATCACCATCACTATCACTGCACTTCCTCAAACACACCTCCATTTACCATCAACACGGCATCCTCTTCATCACCATCACTATCACTGCACTTCCTCAAACACACCTCCATTTACCATCAACACGGCATCCTCTTCATCACCATCACTATCACTGCACTTCCTCTAACACGCCTCCATTTACCATCAACCCAGCATCCTCTTCATCACCATCACTATCACTACCCATCCCCTCCCTCACCATCCTCTTCATCACCATCACTATCACTACTCATCCCCTCCCTCACCATCATCATCACCACCCATCCTCTTCATCACCATCACCATCACTACCCATCCCCTCCCTCACACATCTATAGTCAAACTCACAGGTTAAGGCCGGTCTGGCTGGGTCACTAATCCGCTAGGAATTTCCGCTGTGTTGCCACTTCTTTTGTTGACAACTAAGAGGAGGCCTATAAATAGCTTGACATGTCAAACGCACCACGCACCATACCATATCCCACCTCACCCCTCACTCCACGTGAGGGTACAACTGGCAATGCAGCATATGCTGTGTTGCCAAATTTGATGAAAAATAAACTCAGTAATTGATTTTCCAGCAAAAACATTGTCACGTATAAATGTAAATTACTTTATTATATAACTGAGTATGTTTAACCTATTCATTTAACACTTAGTAACAGGAGAAAGAGAGAGAGATTTGTAGGCCTCTTCGTGGTCAGCAACAGACGTGGCAGCACACCGGAAATTCCTAATTGCCTGGTGACCCAGCCAGACCGGCCTTAACCTGTGAGTTTGACTATAGGACATACAAAGTTCCGTACACCTCGGAGAATTTTCCAACCCGAGCATCGTTGGTGACACCCTTTATTACACTCAGTACACAGCACTGAGTTTGTTCCCACTCCTCTTCCACAACATCCACATGGCCATCTTCCTCACTGAATTCATTTTTGAGCCTTGTTTCCAGTCACCATCATTTTTGTCTTTTCCATGTTTATTTTCAGCCCCCTCTGTTCCATCGTTTCCTTCCACCTGTTAAACATATTTGTTACTTCTTCCTTTGATTCTGCTGTCAAGACCAGATCATCGGCATAGAGCAGTTCCCACGGACCATTTCCTCTTGCCAATTTAGTAGCCTCCTCCATTACTGTGATGAAGAGTAGTGGACTAAGAGCTGATCCCTGGTGTACTCCCACTCCAATGTCAAACTCCTCTCATGTTCCTGCCTTTGTTTTCACCCTTGACCTTGATTCCACATACAGAGACATGACTGCAGTCACAAGCCTTTCTGGCACTTTTTAACACTGATCATATTGGCTTTTGTTTAGCCAGACATTACCTCGGTTCCACTATTATAATCAGACTGGTAACTCCCAAGGAACACTCTCTCCCTCTGTTGGTTATAGACCGAATTAATGTTAATGTTTGGAATCACTCGAGGTGGAACAACAGAATGGGGTCGAGACCATCAGTCTGTAACACAAAGAGAGAGAGGTTTTGGGAGTGATAGCAAATACTGTACAAGGTTGGATGTATGTAGAATGACAGAGACCAAATGGAAGGGAACATGTGTGAAAGAGTGGGAATATGGAATGGTGGTGTGCACTGGAGTGAATGAGAATGAGAGAGCAAAGGAAGGTGTGTGTCTGTATATAAGTAATAAATAGAAGGAGTATGTAAGAGAGTATGGATCTGTGGGGTCGAGGATTGTGTGGGTGAGAATGAAGGTGGGAATACAGACTTGGGTGATCGTATGTGTGTATGTACCAACGGAAGATAGAAGAGATAGAGTGAAAGAGGAATTTTGGATGAGTGTTGAGGCGTGCCTGGATAGTTTTAAGAAGAGTGAAAGAGTGTTGTTAATTGGAGATATGAATGGGAAGGTGGGGGATAGAAAATTAGATGGAGTGGTAGGTGGGTGAGGTGTACAATCAGAGGTGAATAGGAATGGCAGTGCACTTGTTGATCTATGTGTGGGAAGGAGGCTGATGATTCTCAACACCTTCTTTCAGCACAGCTAGGAGAATACACACGTGCACATGGAGAGTGGAAAAGAGAACAGATGATGAGATAGTAGAACGGAAGGCATTGATTGACTATGTTTGTGTGGATGAACGGTTGAGGAAATTGGTGATGGATGGGAGAGGAAATTGGTGATGGATGGGAGAGCATATTGGGGGATTAGGGGAGGGGTGTCTGACCACTATGTTGTAGTGGCCAAGGGGAGTGGGTAAAGAGAGTAAGAGTAGGGAGAGAGGGAGGAGGACTGATGAGGAGGGTGGTAAGGTTGTAGGAGGAGGAATATAGGGAGGAGTTTAGGAGAACAGTTGAGAGAAGACTAGGAAGGTTTGACTTGGAACAGGAGGAGGAAGGGGAAGAGGTAAGTAGAGTGTTTAAAATTATTAAACCTTTAAGTATAATAATGTAGTCAGTAGTGTACGATACTTTGTTACAAAGAGAGAGGGAGTATGTGTGTGTGAGACTGAGAGAGAAAGAGAATGTATGTGAGAGAGATAGAGACAGAATGTATGTGAGAGAGATAGAGACAGAGTGTATGTAAGAGAGATAGAGACAGAGTGTATGTAAGAGAGATAGAGACAGAGTGTATGTGAGAGAGATAGAGACAGAGTGTATGTAAGAGAGATAGAGACAGAGTGTATGTAAGAGAGATAGAGACAGAGTGTATGTGAGAGAGATAGAGACAGAGTGTATGTAAGAGAGATAGAGACAGAGTGTATGTAAGAGAGATAGAGACAGAGTGTATGTAAGAGAGATAGAGACAGAGTGTATGTGAGAGAGATAGAGACAGAGTGTATGTAAGAGAGATAGAGACAGAGTGTATGTAAGAGAGATAGAGACAGAGTGTATGTAAGAGAGATAGAGACAGAGTGTATGTAAGAGATATAGAGACAGTGTATGTGAGAGATAAATAGAGAGTGTACAATAATTTCTTTAGTAGTGTACAATAGTTTGTGGAGGTGAGCAGCAGTACAAGTTTGTAACACTGCCTGTCTCCACTCCACCGTTACCAATGCTGTCATTCTTAAGGTAATTACCCCAGAGTAACGTAATTTGGGACCATTTAATGTAAAGTTTTGATAATCTAAGGTAATTTCCATAACATCCTACCGTTATTTCATGGGTTCTTCGTAAAATAAAAATGCATTGCTGTAAAAAAAGCTATTATAATTTCATAATAAAAATATGGTGTGTTAAGTGTTAATTAAAAATATGTTGAAATGATCACCTTATAGCTCAGGATCTAAGGAAATTTGGGGCTCCATCTAAGTTATTTTCAACTCACTTTTTAAGGTAAATACTTCATGAGAACTTGAGCTGGTAACACTGATGATAGAACAACAAACACCTGAGCTGGTAACACTGACGAGAGATAAACAATAAAACAAAGCAGATGTGATTGCTTCCAGACTTAACTCCAAAATTTATCACGGGTAAATATTAACTTTATTTAACTAATTATTTATTCCCTGACTATTCCAAAGTGTTGATAAGTAAATAAAGGACCCCCGTGATATAAATAAATGACGATAAATAGATAAATAAGGCGATAATTGATGAAATAAAGACGATTAATAGGACCGTTCGCATGAAGCGTGGATCTAGCGATTGACACCACATACTTCCAGATTTTTATTTTTTTATTTTTGTATTGGGTACATGGACAAAATTGCATATAGACCCTTCTTCGTTAAAATAACGTATTTACTATGATTTTAATATTCCAGTAAACATTTTAAAGACGTTAAAGTGCATATTAATGAGCTAGTAATATAGTTTGAGGAGTTTTATTGTGCTGTACTATTTTTGGTGTGTGTGCCTCAATGGATAAACATTCATCGGTTTTATATATACATGTGAATATTTCTTGATTTTTAATGTAGTATAAATGTTCCAAGTGACCACCAACAAAGGTAATAACAGAAAAATAAATTATTTCAGCAGATACTCGCTGCCTACAGTACGACATGCTTAACAGTCAAAACAATAACAAACACAGCAACCAAGTGATATATGATGTGTTCTCGTAGTAGTATCGGCTTGGTGGTGGTAACTGTTTCTACTGGGAATGATTTTCCCTCGTATGATTTATTACAATCGACAAAGAAGGCTTCAATACAAGATGAAGATGAAGATACAAGACTCAATCTGATGTTTGTTGATATTCGTTCATACGCTAGCCATCCTCGAGAGCAGCAGACAGTACGGGGTACTACGTGACTATAGCTTTTTCAGCCATTAAACTCGCAATAAACCAACACTAAATTATTCTGTTTCATTACAATGTCGATAAACTGGATCATTTGACTTCATAGTGATATCAATGGAACTGCTAAGGTGTATGTTCGTATAAATACTAATACTAATATAGTTTTTAAATCATAATTATCGTTTGTTACCCTATATAAAATACATACATTTCTCGCGATGGTTATGGTGGTTGGAATATTTTTATACAAGCACATATACACAAACTACCTCTTGACAAAAATATTTTATACTAATATCAATGAATATTTGCCTTAAAAATAGTTAAATATCTCCATATATATGAATTGAAACCTCTCTTCACCGAGTCAGTGTTCTATACGCTCGTACTCCCGCTGACAAAAAATGCTTTATTTTCATATTAATCACTTTGCTATTGACTCATGAGAGCATTTATTTATAAAAATAGTTAATATTATACTTCAATACCTATGTAAAATCAATAAATCTTCAACCTGGGCCTTATACAACCAACATCAAAGCACAACATAAAAAACATCACAAATTATTATGTGAGCTCATAGATAGGTACTCTTATGTTCTTAAGTGAATCAAAATAATGTTGTTAGTATAATATCATGACAGGGGGCCTGTGGTGAGCTAATTTGCATTGTCCTTTTTATAAAAAAGGAAATGTACAAATCTGGTGGTATGTGGCAGCTTTTTTCTTCATGTGAACGGTCCTATTGTGAACTAGTTAATGGAAAAATGTATCATGGGATAGTAAATATTAACTTTATTTACATAATTATTTAACTAATTATTTATTCCATGATTATTCCAAAGTGTTGATAAGTTAATAAATGATCCCTGTAAATATAAATAAAATAGATGGTGATAAATAAGACGGAAAAGTCCTCATCTGTCCCTCAGAATGTTATAAATATTTTATTAATGAATTTATTCATTTAGTAGAGTTACAATTATAGTAAATTTACATAATTATTTCATTCACTATATTGTACATTTTAATACCATTACCCACTTATTTAGAACATTCTAAGACTAATATCGGTAAATTTTTACAAGTTGCCACAACAGGATTTCACTGGAAAAAAATATATTTCCTAGAAGGATTTAGTGTGACTACCGGGACCTAACCTGGGCAGACTACCGGGACCTAACCAGGGCAGACTACCGGGACCTAACCTGGGCAGACTACCTGGACCTAACCTGGGCAGACGCAGACTACCGGGACCTAACCTGGACAGACTACCGGGACCTAACCAGGGCAGACTACAGGGACCTAACCAGGGCAGACTACCGGGACCTAACCTGGGCAGACTACCGGGACCTAACCTGGGCAGACTACCGGGACCTAACCTGGGCAGACTACCGGGACCTAACCTGGGCAGACTACCGGGACCTAACCTGGGCAGACTACCGGGACCTAACCTGGGCAGACTACCGGGACCTAACCAGGGCAGACTACCGGGACCTAACCTGGGCAGACTACCGGGACCTAACCTGGGCTGACTAACCAGTATAAACTACCGGGACCTAACCAGTGTAAACTACTGGGACCTAACCAGTGTAAACTCTCTTAACCCATGAGAGCATGATACCACTTGTATGTTATGGATTTCTTTATAACTTTCATATTTTATATATTTTGCACTAAAATTGATGTACCTTAAATATTTTTGTATTATATCTACTGGAAATAGGAAATTTTCAGTGTTCCTTTGAAGGAAGACCATGGAGCCATTTGCAACCCTCTTCTGTCCACTCATTTACTTATTACTTTAATTTGCTTATAGGGTGTCCTAAGGAAGCACATGAAAGTTAAGGAAAGGTAAACAATGTTTTATTTGCATTCTGTGTTTTAATACCTTTTAATTTTCTGTATTCTTTCATGAAAGATGAACATAAAACAATATTGATATATGGTATTTCATTGTGGCATGTGTACTCACTTTTTGTGATATAGTGACCAACATGGAACATGCAGTACAACATCACATTTTGTACACATAGGCTTTGCATTTTTTTTGCATCCACCACACCTCCGCTGTTTATTACCAGGCACAATGTCATGTCCAATTCCATCAAAACGTACAAGATTTGGCAACTTCATTGAAACACTTTTTCTTGGCCTTTCACATGGCTTCAAAAGAATGTTTACAACTTTCCTCGTAAAGTCAATCTCAGTTATTTTATTCATTTTTCTAAATAGAAGCCAGCTATTTACAACAGAAGCATTTAGAATAAATCTGAAAAGAGGATAGTACCACACTCGCTTGCGAAATGATACCCTGTATTTATTTACCGTGAAACTGGTCAAACCAATCCACTCCTCCCATTCCCTTATTGTACTCTTGAATAATTACAGGTTGGGGAATGGTAACAATTTCTTTCTTTTGTTTGGACCATCGTTTGCACTTGCTGACTGTTATTGATTCATTATCCGTCTTATTTGTTGCAACCTTTACATTGCTGTTATCATTCCAGTGGCATATTGTTAGAGTTTCTTCTGCATTTCTAAATATCTCTGCAAAACCTCTCTCCTTTTTTATCTCAGACAGAGGGACATTTTTAACTTTATCTTTTCTTATTGTTCCTGTCAGGTTTACATTTTCTTTTCGGAATGACTCAAGTAGGGGGAGGGTAGTAAAAAAATGATCTATATAACCATTACTCCCTGTGGGAACAGTTCCTTTGGCCAACATCTGATTCCCCTATTGTCAAACCAACTACATGACCAGAATCTCTACCCTCATATAATTTGAAAGATATCAAAAGTCCTTCAACAGTGCAAAGGCATCAAAACTTATAGCCGAACCGTACAGGCTTTTCTCGGATGAATTATTTCAAGCCATGGCGACCATAATATGGTTCCATAGCTTCATCAACTGCCCAGGTGGAGGGAAGGGGTTGAGCTAACTCCTTGAACATCTTGTTGAAATGGTCAAATAATGGCCGAACCTTGTAAATTCTGTCATGTTCTGGTTTCTTGGTATTATCAACTACATACAGGCTCCTAACAATGTCTTCAAATCTGTTGGTTGACATTCCACATTGTACCACTGAATTATTTCTTGTATCTGCTTGCCTTGACCAAAACAGCCACCTGTTTGGAACTTTATTGTACCCTGACAGAAGAAATATACCTAAAACCTGGTACAATTCATTTACAGTGACAAAGAGTTCTTTACCAAATTTCTGCTGGTGATACCTGTTGGTTTGTTCTCTCATAAGTTCCATAACTTCATCCTTCCACATGTATTGGAAGATGTCAATAGGTGTTAACCCTTCATCTGCCCACTTATGCAAAATGAATGGTCGATGATCGTCTACCGATGACTGTTTTCCATTGCTTGACTGCTCTAGCACACATTTTTTCCATTCATGTGTTTTCTTGAGACGTTTCTTTGGTGTTTTCTTGCTATTTCTTGACTGTGATGTGGCTTCTGATAACTCTTCTTGAGGCTGTAAACCTACAGGTGATGACATTGACAAACATGGCTCTAGACGTGAATTCCTGTTTGAGAGTTGTATGTGAGGTGGGTTTGGTCCTAGTAGTAACATGATATTTTCATCCCCATCAACAACAACATCTTCACTGGGATCCTCCCCATCAGACTTAGTACCATCATCAGGAGGCTCCAGTACAATATCAATAGCTGTGGCATCTTCATCATCAGATATACTGTACAGGAATGCAACTACTTCCTCCACATTCATAAAAGCCCTGCAAGAACAGGAAAATTGTAAATACATTGCCATAGGCCTAGAAATTACTCATACTAAATAAACATGGGTGTTCTTATGGTCTAAAAGTTTTTGCATAATTTGACATCGATATTTTGGATTGGACATTTCAAATATACAGTACAATATGTTCTAAATATTCCCCCAAATCATAACAGCTCTGTACATATGGTTTAGATTATTTATTTAGATATTTGTAATCATATTACAAAGCAGTCAGTATACCACAGGTGCCTATGTAATGGTGTACAAAAAGAAAAATATGTTTACCATTGGGAACACACACTACCTGTGGCTCCACAGTGTTCCTCTAAAGGAACACACACATTTCACCAGCTCTGATACTCAATTCACACACTCTTATACTCTCAGGCTCTTCTTCTTTTCTTCTACCCTTGTCCTATGTCCTCTTGTTTAGAAACAAAAGTATGAAAAGCTCTTGTGGCAAAAGTGAAAATCTACGTTTTCTGTAACATATTAATGAAAGAAAATGAACATTTTGATAGGTAGCTTATGTATACATGGTGGTTAAAGAGGGAGCATATTTTGTTCCTTTAAAGCAGGGGTTCTCAAACTTTTTAACTCGTCGACCCCCCAATGAAGTTGCACATCTTTTGTTGACCCACCTAGCAGCCTAGCTTTTAATAATTCATGGAAAAAAACACCGATGCCAAAATCAGTAGTAGTAGTAGTTGCCATGTAGGAATGCATCCTGTACGGCCCCTGGTACTGTACGGACAGTAGAGCTGTGAGAGACGATGAGGGGGAGAGGTTGGTTGAAGGTAGTGTTGTCAGCGCTGCTGAAATTTCTGAAGATTTACTGAAATTTTTTGGCCTATTTGTCTGAACTGTGAATTCAAGAGTGGGTGCGGAGCGAGCATAGCGAGCAGCGCCGCAGGCAAAAGCACCCACGGCGCAGCCGGGATGGGCGAAGCCCAGTGCTTGTGTATCTTTAAAAATGCAACCATTCCCAACTCTCAAAAAATCTTATAAAAAATGCAACCATCCCCAACTCCCAAAAAATCTTAAAAAATACAACCATCCCCAACTCCCAAAAATTCCAAAAAATCTCATGGTTCATTCCATGATAAATTGTGACACTTCAACACATCTGGATAGGTATTATCATCTTCACTACCCGGTGTGACATGATAAGTGTTAACATCCTCACTATTAAGTGGAAGAGACATTGCCCTTTATATTTAGCAGAGATAAGTATTAACATCTTCACTACCTGGTGTGACATCTGATTGGGGGGTGGAGGGGCGAACGAAGCGAGCCGCGAGTGGGGGTGAGCGAGCGCAGCGAGCAGCGCCGCAGGCAAAAGCACCCACGGTGCAGCCGTGGTGGGCGAAGTCCAGTGCTTGTTGATATAATTTTTTTAATCTAATGGTGTCTTGGTATTTTTCAGATTTTTACTAATACTAATTATAATCGAGAACTTCAAATTGGAGGCTTCAATGGTCCGTTCGACCCTAACAGTAAACATTCACCGACCCCCTGGCTATTCATCGACCCCCTTTCGACTCCTTGGCTATTCATCGACCCCTTGGATGATCCCATCGACCCCTGGGGGTCGATGGGATCACTTTGAGAACCCCTGCTTTAAAGGAACATAATGCGGTCGTGGGTTAAGGGGGTGTGGGAATAGGGGGACAGGCTTGGGGTGGAGGGGGGGGGGTAGAAAGCCTGTCCCCGTATTCCCGCACCCCCCAAAAAAACCCCAAGCCTGTCCCCTACTTCCACACCTCCTTAATTAATATGTTTGTTGGTGAAAATAATTATGGTGTGTATAAAAAATGATTGTGTATTATATTGATTACTGATATTGTTGATGTGTTGCAGATGCACAGATGATGCAACACAAAAATGGAGTGTACCTATACAATTGTTGCAAGAATAATGCCTGTGCAATGGAGTAACTACAAAGGTTAGACTGTCTATAGGTTAATGTTGAAACTATTACTATAGTACTACTACTACTACTACTATTATTGTGTGTGTGTGAAGTAAAGAGAGAGAAAGAGAGAGAGAGAGTGTGTGTGTGTGTGTTGTGTGTGTGTGTATTTAAGAGAGATTCTGAAAAAAAAACCCACTGAGTTGAGTGATACAAAAAATATTATTGTATTTATTGAAAGAATTACCGTTTTGCAGCAGTGTTGCCAGATCCGGCTGGGTCCCAGTATTTTGCCCCAGTTGTTTATTGTACTATATCACAATTATTTCCCGGTTGTATGTCCAGGTTAGGTCCTGGTAGTCTGCTGTGGTCAAGGTTAGGTCAGGCTAATTTCAAAATGCCCCATTTGAATAGGCCTGAATTAGAAAATAGTCTTAGAATGGTCTAATTAGTGGGTAATGAAGGTCGAAAAAATATAACACAATAATTGATTGATTGTTGGATATTAGGGTTGTAAACATGGAGGTGGTATAGTGCCAGAAAAATGTGATAGAATGTGTGTATGTATGTATGTAAGAGTGTATGTATGTATGTATGTAACATTATATTATCATTGTTGGATATTAGGAGGTGGTATAGTGCCAGAAAAAGGTGATAGAGAGGTGTGACAACAAGCAGGAAATAAATAAAAAGAAAAGAGGGACAGTTGAAGAACTGAAAGATGGGAACTATTTAGTCTGGTCTCTCACTGGTGACCTTCCTAGTATGGGAAACCCTCTCTCCCCAAAATCGGGGCAGAGCAGGGGCCGGAGCCCCCTCTATTCTAGCTCACCAGGTCTCAGAGACACACAAGCCCCCCACCTTGTCAAGGCAGTTCCCATTAGGAGGGCCATATGCAATAACGATAATTAATTCAATATTTACCAATTTTTTTTAACACACTTAGGCCTACTGTTACTTAGAAAACCTTGTAATAGACTATTACTATTACTGCATGTCTGGTACACTTCAGCTTGGGGGGGAGGGGGGGGTTAAGGATGTGTGGGAATAGGGGACATGCTTGGGAGAGGGTTTAGGGGTGTGTGGGAATAGGGGACAGGCTTTCTACCCACCCCAAGCATGTCACCCTATTCCCACACATATCCTTAATGATATATAAAAAATAATTACTGGACAGAATAACATTAAATTGTGTATATGTGTAAGTAGTGATAGGAAATGAGTACTGGTGGTGATCACTTGATAACCAACATAATGAACATAAACAATATCCAATGTACAGTCGAGGTCAAAAATAATCATCCATATAGGAATAACTCAAGTAAAATTTTGACTGCTTCCCTCTGTTCCTCAGCTGATAAACTTTCCAATAAATATATTAAGTAGCATCTTTTAATTTACTACAAACAGCTACGCACTACTTAAAACAATAACATCATATATGAACGGGAAAATATTAGACAGTAAATTGTTTGAGATCCCCATATGTGGATGATTATTATTGACCACAAATGTATATGCCATTGAAATACTATCATCTAAATCTGAAGAGCAAATTAAAAGTCTGCACCACAACATATATATATATATATATATATATATATATATATATATATATATATATATATATATATATATATATATATATATATATATATATATATATATATATATATATATATATATATATATATATATATATATATATATATATATATGTTGTGGTGCAGACTTTTAATTTGCTCTTCAGATTTAGATGATAGTATTTCAATGGCATATACATTTGTGGTCAATAATAATCATCCACATATGGGGATCTCAAACAATTTACTGTCTAATATAATATAATATAATATAATATAATATAATATAATAATATATATATATATATATATATATATATATATATATATATATATATATATATATATATATATATATATATATATATATATATATATATATATATATATATATATATATATATATATATATATATATATATATATATATATATATATATATATATATACAAATTTGCTGTCAGTCATTACAAAACATACAATTGAGTTGAGCTCTGCAGAAAGATATTACTATTGATTTCTGTAGCCATTTTTGTATATATATGTGTGTAATGTATGAATTCAAAATATGCACCTAATAATATTTGCACACAGCCTATGGTATATACAGTTGTGGTCAATAATAATCATCCACATATGGGTATCTCAAACAATTTGCTGTCTAATGTTTTCACGTTAACATATGATATTTCTGTTTTAAGTAGTTTGTAGTTTGTATGTCTCCTCTGGGGTTCTTCAGTATGATTTCCTGTAAACATTTTATATCCGGCTGGTAATTAGCAATTCTTACTATCATCTTGTCCACATTAGTACACATTATAGTCAGTTTATCTCTTCTTTTAACACTTCCAGTACTATCTATTCTACTTTCTTGACTTTCTATAGGTCTCTCTCCATCATCATACTTCACTTTAGTCTGTGTTCCAAAAGCTCTGTTTCATACATATTTTGCCTCTTGTTATGGTCAGGTTATTCTCTCCCTGTTCCTTCCTTGTCTTCAATTCCCCTCTGAGCTTCTTAACTTTCTCCCGTTTTTCCCTAGTCCTGTCTGGTACTATGAACATATTGATTCTAGCATCCTTATTCCTTCTCATTTCATTCAAACGGGACATTATTCTCCCATTATCCTCGACTTCTTTCAGTTCCACCCTCATTGATCTCATACCATTGTCTTCCCTCACACCAAGCCTTGTTATCCTTCTAACCTCATTAGTCCAACTGAGATTTAGACCCTGAGTCATGATTTTCTTAAATTGGTCCAAATCATAATGAATCCTTTCTTGATATGCCTGTGTCTGAGATTGTGGTATCTTGAATACAATCAGATTAGTCTTGTCTGTGTTGATTTTGGAACAGTTAACACACTTCTCTCCATTACTCTGGGAGCTAAGACCTGTGTTTGATCTTCATTAAGCTTATTAACCTCCTTTTCTAAAGCTGTAGCTTCAATGCTTGTAAGTCTATCCTTAATTTCTTTCAAATCATTGTGATAGGTTTGGTTTTGTGTCTTTCTTCCCAGCACCTAAGCTTCAACAGTACTGAGCTTTTCCTCACAACCATTATGCTTGGTCTCCATCTCCTTTATTTCACTCATCATCTTATCTTGTCTCTCCATTATATTAACCTGCTCATCCTTAACTTTTTGTAAACAAACATGTAACTTTGCACAATCTTTATTGCAATACTTACAGTTCCAGTGTAACTATTCACCTTCCTGTTTCTTTACCATAAACTCATAGACCTCAGTTAGGATGTTCTGGCATTGTATATAGAACCAGTTGTCACAAACTTCACAGCACAGTACACAATCTCACCTTTTAACTTCCACTTCACATTGGCCACAATTTTCCTTCTTGCCGCCGCCATGTTTGTTTACTTTCCCAGCAGCACTCGTTTGGGATTTCTCCTTATCAACATTGCTTCTTCCTTATCCACAGTGCTTCTTCCTTATCCACAGTGCTTCTTTTCCATGTTTCCAGCATTTTTCTCAATGTGTGTTGTCAGTGGTAAGCAATAATTGTCGTATATGCAGTTGTAGTTGAACAGGTCAGGGACAAGTTGGTGGTGAATCATCTATTTCCTGGTATAGTTGCCAAAAAAGGTATTGCAACAAATCTTCAAACAACTTTAACCCTAGTAATATCCACAACTATTTGTAGGGACTATAAGCATGTATATACAGAAGAAAAATATACATATCCTTCTGTAATACATACTTATAATCCCTACAAACAAGTATGGACATTAATATATTTAATGTTGTATCAATAGTTGTGACAATAGCTTTTTTGTCAACTGTACTTGTATAATATGGAAGAATGAGTAGCGGTTGTCCACCACCAATTTATCCTCAAAAGAATCTTCCCATAATTCTAATTGATCTAATGATGATTTATACCTGTTGTTTGTTTATGTGATGAATTCACTTCTTTATTAAGGGGGAGTGGGAGTAGGGGACAAGCTTTTGGGGGTGTTGGGGGGGTGCGGGATTAGGGGGACAGGCTTGGGAGGGGGGGTGCGGGGGGTGCTGGAATAGGGTGACAGGCTTTTTACCCACCCCAAGCCTGTCCCCCTATTCCCGCACCCCCCAAGCCTGTCCCCTACTCCCACACACCCCTTAATTAAGTCATTGTTTACATGCATGGGTCTGTTTGCATTTATTTGTTGTTAATTTTCTTGTAACATCTTATTATCAAATGTCCTACATGGCCAAGTTCAATATATTCATTACCAGTTTATTGTATTCTCTTCAGATTGTATGTTGTTGTTGTTGTTTGTATGTTAACAATAAATATGTTTATGGTGGAGTTACTTATTCAACAACAGTGTACCATATAACATAATGCAAATACAACTGATGTTCACTCTCAAATCATCATTGCAATAATGAGTGCCATTAATATTTCCCACTATGACTGTACAATTAATTCATTCATTCATTATAAACGGTATGTATGTATAGAGAGTGAGAGTGTGTGTGTGTATGTATGTATAGAGAGTGAGAGTGTGTGTGTGTGTATGTATGTGTATGTATAGAGAGTGAAAGAGTGTGTGTATGTATGTATGGAGAGTGAGTGAGAGAGAGAGAGTGTGTGTGTGTATTTGTATAACATTGTATATTCTTCCACCACCAGGGTTTACTGTTTGTTATTCAGTAATGAAGGTCTTTATATTATAATATTTGTAAAACATTGTATTATATCCTTCCAGCAGGAGTCACTGTGTGTTATTCAAGCTGTCTGGCCGAGCAGTCCTGGAGTGGCAGCATCTATGTCATGGAAGGAAGGAAGGAAGGAAGCTATTGGGGACAAACCAAGATGGTACAAATCTGTTATTCAGTAATGGTACAGTTGGACACATGACTTGGTGGTACAGCCGAGGTGAAAGATATGTGTCCCATTTGATTAACCAGTGTCTATTATCAGGTACTTGCTTTTTTTTACCATCCTCAATACAGTAAACCCTCGTTTTTCGCGGGGGTTACGTTCCTGTAATCCCCGCGAAAGGTAAAACCGCGAATACTCCTTCCTGAACTGTATACTTATTGTAAGCTATGGGTTATAATACTAAATGACTCGTCTTTAATGTTTATTGGAATTCCACTCTGTAATCGTCCATGATGATACTGCACTGAGACTCATCATCACAACACTGTACTGTACCACATCTTGCCAGTCCACCACTGTATCGCGTCGTCTGCTACACACACTGTCAACAGAACCACATGCAAAAATTAATGACTTGTAGTTATCACCCCATGAATTAACTTCACATTAAATAGTATACTTGTATATTGCTATCACATGTAAAATTACTGTTTTACTCTGATATTGTTAACACTTACCTATTAGACGAGAGACGAGGCAGGTGGAGGATCATCAGCTGACTCATCGTCCATGGGTATGGAGAGAGGGGAGGTGGGGGTGTCTGAGTTGCCAGATGTCGCTGGTTTACTCTCTGTCTTGTTGAAAAACATGGTTATTGGAAGCTGCACCCTCTCACGCTTCATGGTCTTCAACATTTCCTGATAAGGGGCAAACGCAGCTTCCACCCCATTTTTCACTTTTATTGCCCTATCTAGAGATGGGTCATAGGACATCATTAAAGAGTAAGCCTGCTGCATCACACGAGATAATTCTCCAAGCTTCTCCAGCGTCCATGCTTGTGGTGAATCATTCCCACTCGCTTCCTCTTCCTCTTCCTCCAGCAGTTCTTCCAATTCATGTGGAGTTAGCTCTTCCTCTGTATTACCGAGAAGTTCTTCCCGAATTTCTCTGTCCTGGAGATCAGACAATCCCTCGCCACCAACAATCTTTGATAGCTGTTTAATTTTTTCTACCTCCACATCAGCGGTGGTGAATCCTGTGAAGTCATTCACTACTTCAGGCCACAACTTCTTCCAGCAGGAGTTCACACACCGGACTCACAAATCATCATGGCAAAGTTTAATTAATGTGATACAGTCCGCGATGTTAAATTTGTTCCACCACATCCTTAGGTCACTGTTGCCATCTTCCAAGTCCTTCCTCATCATGGCAAAGTTTTGTGCCACGTATTTTGCTTTGAGGACAGCAATAACACCTTGATCAAGTGGTTAGATCAGTGATGTGGTGTTTTTGGGTAGGAAGATTACTTCAATGTTGGGATGCTCGAATTTAAGTGACTGAGGGTGGCCTGGGCAGTTATCAATTGTCAACATCACTTTAAATTCCATCCCCCGTGCTCTCAAATATTTTTCCACTTCTGGCACAAATAAGTTGTGAAACCAGTCACTGAATAGTATTGCCGTCCGTCATCCCTGCTTTCTTATTGTGGCGATAAAACACAGGCAGCTGGTTCATGTCTTTACCTTTGAGTGCACGGGGTCTCTTTGATCTGTGCAAAAACATTGGCTTTATCATATGCCCAGCTGCATTACCGCACAATAAAAGCGACACTCTATCCTTTTGGGCCTTGAAACCTGGTGCCTGTTTCTCCTCCTTGGAGATAAATGTTCTGCTTGGTATCTTCTTCCACCATAATCCCGTCTCGTCAGCATTGAACACTTGTTCTGGCTGCTATCCCTTGTCCTTTA
>JAWZYT010006176.1:0-10000 GCA_034508575.1 Petrolisthes manimaculis
GAGTAATTTGGAGGAAGGATAACTTGGAAGTAAGGATTCAAACTCAAAGAAGTAAGGAGAAAGAGAAATAAATCACAACTAGCCTTGAATGCAAAGAAGGAAGGACAAAGAAGTATGGAGAAAGAGGAAGGGAAGGACGAATAGGAAGTAAGAAAGGAAGGAAGGACAAAGTAGAAAGGAAAGACAAGTAAGATAATTAACAAAGAAAAAGAGTAAAGCAGGACAATGAGAAAGTAAGGAAGGTGTGTGAGAAGGGATGAATTGGGTGATAAAGAAGGGAAGGAGGCAAGAGTGTCTGAGATGGCGAATTAAGGTAGCAAGTGATAAAATTATAAGAGTGAAGAAATATTAATTAAAATATAGGTAGAATATTGTAGAGTAGAATAGAAGATATGAGAAATGTGGAGAATATATTAAATGAAAAGAATAAATGCTATATTCTGAAAGTGGGGAAAGTACAAACAAGATTGAATGAAAAAAATAGAATGATGGGGAACGGGCAAGAATATAAAGCGTTGGGTATTATGAAAGGGGGAGGGGCTGAGGGGGAGGGGGGCAGGGGAGAGGATCAGGAGGACTTGGCTATTGGCAGACCGAGCGGCGAGATTGTTGAGAAGGATGAAGAGGAAGAAGGAAGAGGAGCAGGTGGAGGTGGATGGGGAGGAAGAAAAGGAAGAAGAGGAGGAGGAGGAGGTGGATGGGGAGGAAGAGAGGAGGTGGATGGGGAGGAATAGAAGGGAGAGGAGGAGGAAGATGGGGATGGGGATGGGGAGAAGAAGGCAAAGGAAAAGAATGGTTTTGTAATGGTAGTGGTGGTGGTGGATGGATAGGAAGAGAAAGAGGAGGAAGATTTTGTAGTGGTGGTGATGGATGGAGAGGAAGAGGAAGAGGTGGAGATGGTGGTGTAAGAGGAGGAAGAAGAGGAGGAGATGGTGGTTTTGGTAATAAACGAGAATAAGAAAAAGGGGAGAAGAGGAGGATGTGGTAGTGGCGTTGGTGGTGGTGGTGGTGACAGACGTACGTAAATGAATAAGAAGACGAAGAGGAGGATTACAAAGGATTACAAAGGACTCTCATATGGCATTCAGATCTTTTATTCCTGGCGAGGTTTATATTATCTTTAATATTATCTAATTTCTAAGTATGGGGGAAAGAATTGCAGTGTGGTAGTAAGGAGAAAGGAAGAAATAATGAAAAGGAGAAGAATGGGGAAGGGGAGATGGAATAGGAGGTTGAGAGGAAGAGGAGGAAGGGGAGGAGGAAGAGGAAGAAAAAGAGGAAGAGGAGGAAGGGGATAAGGAATAGGAGGAGGAGGAGGAGGAGGAGGAGGGAATGGTGGAGCTGCTGCACGAAATGAAAAGGTGGACAATAGAGAAGATAATATTAGGGGAGAGAAAATGACTAGAGAAGGATAAAGAAAGATAATGTGGATTCTGATCGTATAATGACGTTGAAAAATAACATAGAAGTGAGAAAAGAAAATCACACAGAGTCAACCTGGAAAAGCTTCAAGAAGGTGAGAACTGTAGTGAAGTAATTATTGGTAAGATTGGACACAGAAGATCAGAGAGAGAGAGAGTTTATTATATATATATATGAATTAGAGAAAGCGAGTTATATATATGAATTAAGCTGAATCGAGAGAGGACAGATTTTATATAGATTGCGATTAATAAAGAATATAATTATGAAAGTATGACGTGTTGCTTGAAAAATGAAGGAAGATATATATCAGTGACCAAAGTTTGTGAAAGAGTAAAACATCATCTTTTAAGGGACCCTGTGTGTGTGTTGTAGTTAGAAAATTGGAGATAAATGAGTCCTTGATATATTGCCACGAAACACCACCTATATGGATGTATCTTGTTACGTGGCATGGTCAGGAGGAATCAGAAGCCTCCAATTTTCTAACACGATCACAGGGCCCTTAAAAATCCTTGGAACTGAGTCTGTAAAAATAGAAATACTCCATTCCGGTGTTAGTAGATGAATGAAAATAGAAGGTATGGCAAATGTAGGTAGGTAGCTGGGTGGAAAGAGGCAGGAAGATATCAGTGACCTAAGTTTGTGAAAGGCCACCATCACCAGACGACTCTCGCTTCCCTAATTGGCCACAAAGTTACGGGGGATATCCTGTCCTCTGCCTTTCACGCTCTCTGTGCCATAATGAGGTCGTGGTCGTGGTCGTGTTGTTGTTGTTGCTGTTGTTAGTGGTGATGAAGGTATTGAGGATGATGGTGATGATGGTGGTGTAGTTGTTATCGTTAGTATTATCTTCATCATCATCATCTTCATCTTCATCATGTTTGTTGTCAGTATTTTCTGTGGTAAAATAGTAAGATTGTAAAGATATCTTGAGTCTTCCTTACTTCGTGCATTGGTAGTGCGATCATTTATTTGGTCTTGTAAGGGAAGCTATAGAAAATATGAATAGAGAGACGATATGGAAACATGGGCAGATGAAAATGATAGGAGATTAAATTAAGGAGGAGGGTTTGTGGCAAGATAGAGAGAAAAATAAAAGAGAGAGACGAGAGAGGAGGAGAAGGAAGAACCGGAAAGTGATGCAAGAAAGATGAAAGAATAGAAAAATAAGAGAAACTGCAAAGAGAAGAATAAGGTGATGAAATTACTAAGGGAGGGACATATTGAACAGGATGGAGAGGAAGCGAAAAGAGAGAGTGAGTTTAGGCTGGAAAAGCACTGATAAAAGAATAGAATGGTAAACGGAGAAAAATAGAGAGAAAAAGAACTAACAAAGGATGGAGAACAGTGTAGGGTAAAAAAAAAATAAGGTATCGGAGAATAGGAAAACAAAAGAGAATACAGAGAGTAGAAACAACGAGGGACAAACAAAACATGATAAAAGGCGAAAGTGGTAGAAGAAAGTAAGCTGGGAGGGAAGCAGTGAGGGAATAGGAAAGTAAGAGGAGATACAGAGAGAATTAATGGAGATTCGAGGAAACATGGTGGAGCAGGCAGAGACAAAACAGGACGAGGAGGAAGAGGTAGGAAGGAAGAGAGGAAGGGACAGACAGACAGAGACAGAACTGGATGGGGAGAAATAGGGTAGGGAAGGGACGAAGAGTGGAACAGACGGAGAGAGAAGAGGATGGGGGAAAGGGATAGGAAGGCAGGGAGGGAGGGACTGAGACAAACCAGAACAGGGGAGAAAGGGATAAGGAGGGAAGGAGGGACAGAACAGGACAGGACAGGGGAGAAAGGGATAGGGAGGGAGGGAAGGATGGATGGAGGGACAGAGACAGAACATGACAGGGGAGAAAGGGATAGGGAGGGAAGGAGGGAAGGAGGGAGGGATAGAATGAAGATGTGTGTGGGTGCAGCTGACGACATTCCGCTTGAGTTGACACGCAGCCGCCACTAGAATGGTCGCCTCCTGCCTGGGTTGTGAGGTATTGAGAAGCCACACAAAGAAGTGGAGCCCATGAAAGAGGGAAGCAACACGCGAATAGAGACAGTGAGAATAGGGCTCGGAAAGTTACTATACTGCGAAGGAGGGAAGGAACAAGAGGATAGAGTTGCTATGCGATGGAAGCAGCAGGAATAAACACAGTGGAAGGAGAATTCAGAATGGGAAAGACACGTGCAAATGTATGTTTTGAACGAAGGATCCATAATGTTTCTGTGAAATAGGAATATGAAAGATTAATATGAAGATGAATATGTAGATGCTTAATTAAGGGATATTGTGTTTTGTGTGAATTGAGGAGCTATCAATTCCACCAATCTATATGCTATTTGGTAGATCCCTTACTTTTTTTTAATGAGGTAGGCTACTCGTTTATTTCCGAGAGCAATGAAAAAAAAAAAATTCTTACTGGTATTATTACTCCCCATCGTAATTTAATATTGTCCCATTCCTTCTTCCTTCCACAGCAACTTTCTGTGCTGCCACGCATGCTAAACTAACCCATTCGCCATCACAAGTAATCTAACCTAACCTAACCCAAGCCAAGTGTGAGGGAGCGGACATTGAGTGAAAATATAACTGTTGGGAATAGCTTTTTATGTCCCAAACTCTGGTATGTTTTACAAAGTCAACCCATTTTTTGCAGCAGTATGGGTCACTAGGAAACTTGTTGGCCGTTGTGTGTGGTTCAGGGATATTGGAAAAACCCGAGAAAATACCTATATCCTCCCTCTCTCCTCCCTCCCTTCCTTCCTTTTCTCCTCCCTCTCCCATCTCGACCTTCCCTTCCTTCCTTTTCTCCTCCCTCTCCCATCTCGACCTTCCCTTCCCCCACTCCTCCCTCCCTACCTTCCTTTTCTTCTCCCTCTCTCTTCTCGACCTTCCCTTCCCCCACTCCTCCCTCCCTACTTTCCTTTTCTCCTCCCTCTCTCTTTTTGACCTTCCCTTCCCTTCTTTCTCCCTCCCTACCTTCCTTTTCTCCTCCCTCTCTCTTCTTGACCTTCCCATCCCTTCTTTCTCCCTCCCTACCTTCCTATTCTCCTCTCTCACTCTCTTTTCTTGTCTTTCCCTTCCCTTCTTCCTCCCACATTGCCCTCAAATTTTCCTCCCTTTCTCTTCCCTCTATCCTATCTCCGTCCCTCGTATACCCTCCTTCCTTCCTTCCTTTCTTCCTTCCTTTCTTCCTTCCTTCCTTCCTTCCTTTCTTCCTTCAAGCACCTGTTCTTTCTATTCATCTCTTCCTTGTCTCTTTACACATCCCCTCATAACTCTAGCAAGGATCGCTACTTCCTCCCTCACCCACCTGATACTCTACCCTCTCCACCCATATCTGCTCCACTCTCTCCCTCCACTCCTCCTTACCTCTCTCCCTCACCCACCTGATACTCTACCCTCTCCACCCATATCTGCTCCACTCTCTTCCTCCTCTCCTCCTTACCTCTCTCCCTCCACTCCTCCTTCATATCTTCTTCTCTTTGCCTCTTACCTATCTTCCTCAATTCCTCCATATTATCTTCTCTTTGACTCTTGCCTCTCTTCCTCCACGCCTCTTTCATATCTTCTCTTTGCCTCTTACCTCTCTTTCCACCTACTATCTAGCTTTTTCACCCCTCCTCCCTTTCGTTACATTTTTAAAGCTTTTTATCTTCTATCATTTCCCCATCTACCTCTTTCTACTCTCACCTTTCCTCCTCTCTTCCAAATCTCCCTTTGCATATCACCTCTTTGCTGTTGCCTTTGCCACGCGCTTCTTTCTATCCCATCTCTTGCTTCCTTTCCCACTCCCTCCACCTTTGCTTCTGACCTTTTTTCTATCGTTTCCTCCTGCCTCTTCTCACCTTCCATCTGTTCTTGGATCGTTTCTATCTCCCTTCGTCTCCCTATCCAATCTCTCTCACACTCCTGTTTTGCTTCTCCTCTCATCCAATTCCTTCTTTCCGAATCTCCAGGTTCCTTCCCTTCTTGTATCTCCTCCTATTCCTTCTCCTCCAACGTTTTTTTCTCTCTTTATTTTCTTATTATTCTCGTCATGAAACTCTTATTACGAAATGAAAGTTGAGTTTATGCCTACAAAAATAACTAATTCCCATATTGAAGTTGCGAACCAAATCCCTGGTAACCTCGATGACCTGTCAACTTACTGTACGGAAATAAAGTAGTGAGGTGCACGGCAAACCAAACCCCATCTATAGTTTACATCTCTCAGGTACTAATTTAAACTTATACCCTTGTGTTGAAAGATAAAATGATAGGGGCATCCCACAATGTGAACACAGTTAGTTTGTTGTCTGCATGGCTCTGGTAAGGTAGAATGAACGAGTTAATTATTTACACAACATTCACGGAACTTTTAGCATCTGTTAAAGTTTGTTTGTGTTTTGTTTTTATCATGGGACTCCTCAAACGTAGCCGAAGTAAAGCCACCCTCCCATCTAGCCCCACTCAGCAGGATCCGAGTTAGTGGGTTTGAGTGAGTGGTGGCCGTGGCTCTGAGGATGTGATAAAGTCGTACCTCAGGATGGTGAATAGAGGAGGAGTCTTCAATAGCCGAGGCAAACCTTGTGGAGCATTAAGAGTCTCCACCAATCTCTTTACTCGGATCTTTTGACTTAGCCTCTGCTTTCCTCGTGTCCCCCCCCCACACACAACACACACACACACACACACATACTCTCTCTCTCTCTCTCACACACACACACACACACACACACACACACACACACACACACACACACACACTATCTCTCTCTCCTCTCTCTCGCTCTCTATCTCTCTACTATTTATATGAGGTTTCTTTCCTCACACGTGTGTCTGCTTTTCAGTTCCAACACCACCTCGATCTTTTTTCTCCTCATTTTGCCACAAACGGACCCTTTATCCCACTCCTCCTCCTCCTCCTCCTCCTCCTCCTCCTCCTCCTCCTCCTCCTCCTCCTCCTCCTCCTCCTCCTCCTCCCCCCCTTCACTTATCTTAGAATGATGTGAGGATTTGTGTGTTTCTTTTTACACGACTTGTAGGATCTGAGTTTCTTTGGCCACATATCAAACGTTGGCCAGTTACTGACGGATATTACCCACTGCTCTATATACACACACACCCGTGAACTCGAACCGTGCAAACAGAATACTAATGAGCACCTCCTTCCATCCCTTAATGCCCACACAGCGTTACCTAGTGATGTATCCTCTCGTTGAATTTAATTGACTGACTATTAAGAAGACGCGACTGGCAGCACATGAGCTAGTTTCACATGCAGCGCGAGAATAAGATGGACATGAGAGGCAGCAAGCTTGGAAAGAAAAAGAAAAACAGGTGGAACAAATGAGGAACTGAAATATACCGTCCCGTGACTGAAGAGCCGTCAACACCTTTTACGTACTACAAGATGCATACCTTTGTATATCTTTGCTAGTACACTCTGTTTATCATTGCTTACGCAAGGATACAAGTGTACAGAAGTTTTGCCATTGGCATACAGCCGCGCGCACAGTCTTCCATTTGTACACACACACACAAACGGAGTTTAAACAATAACCCACACCCATTATCAAAAACACAAACACCTTCACCATCCACGTCCCATTACCTCTCCACGGGGCCGTCATTCCATAGAAGTAATTTCCGAGAATAGTTTATAACTGTCCATTCCTCCACCATTAAGGTACCTGTTTGGGACCAGACAGAATACATGGTCAGGATGAGAAGCGTCTGTATGTTTGTCTGTTGCCGAAACTGGTTCTATTTAGGTGTGTGTCTTTGTATGGTAAACAGAATGCTGCGGTGTTTGATGGGGCGGTACAGGCGTGTAAGTGTAGCGGACACGTTCGTAGGGTGTATAAAGGTGTGTAGGGAAGAAGAGGAAAGTGTGTGACGATACATTAATTTTGTTATAGAGGTTACGTAGGTACAATATGTGAGGGAGGAGTGTCAGTATACCGGTAGCCATAATATCTGAGAAATCAAGTGTGTTAGAGGTGTGTGACTGGACACGAGTTTGTTGAATGGAAAAGCTGCAGGTGTGAGAGGACGCAGATGCTCAGGTGTGATGAGTGGAGAGCAACGCAGGTGTGTAAGAGAACATAGGGATATCGATGACATGGTGACGAGGACTCACCTGGATTTGTGGGGGGATTGGGACAACTAGATTTCGTCCACAATTAAATAATCCTGAATATTCTTAAACATTTCCTACCACCTTACATAAAGAAAAAAATGAACATATATTTTATGGAATTTTATGCTGTTGTACCATGAAGATGCAGATAAAAATTGGCTTTTGGTTTGTAAATGCAAATAGGAATGTAGTATTTTTTATTAAGGGATGGCTACTGCAGATTTTATTTTGTTGGAATCGTACTATGCTGTTACATAAAAAATATCGTATGGAGAAAACAAGCTTTGGATTTATAAAGAAATCTATGTTGGTATATAGAATGGCTGGAAGAAGTGTATATTTGCAGTCTGTTCTTCCGTATCACCTCAAGCTCTCAGATACAAATATTCTTATTAAATTTTAATTCCGAAACACTTGGGATCTTATATAAACTCGGAAGGGAATTTACAACTTCATAAAATTTAATATTAGCAAATTTAACGCGTTCGCTGCAGTTCCCATAATGAAATTGCCAAAGTCTTCCCAAACTAAGTACATTACAGGGAAGAGAAAAATCACAGATGCCACCTCTCTCCCGGAATAACAAATGAAGAGTAGAGTAAAAGTGCCATGGGCGGAGAGCTAACAGCAGGCAAGTTCTGGCCGGAGAAGTTTTCCTTAAGGTCTGGTCTCGGGTTGTGTTTGGGAAGTTTAAAGATCTCGAGACAAGGAAGAGTCATGTTTTCCTTAACTTTGGTAATTCGAGTGTCAACAAGGGCAGCTCTGCTTTATGTGGTCCCTCGCCACACCGCCTACACGCCACCACCTACATTTGTGCTCTCAAGCCTTTCTGGGGAACAGGCAAGGGCCCTATGCTTCACTTTATTAACCTGGTTAAGTACACCGATTCCTTTTGATGTAAGAGTAATATGACCCTTGATACATGACGATACTCACTAAAAGATGTGCTCCTTACCCTAAAGAGGTCGTGAAGAGGCTGGCCTCCAGTCATCTGCTGGCAATTGTACATATTCCTAAGTTTAAAAAAAAATAATATAGTACGCGTGAACCACATCATATACTATAAAATTTAGTGAAATAGTTATCTTGCAAATTAGGCAACTATAAGTCGAAAACATGTAGAAAATGAGCCATATTGTGTTGAAGTAGAACATTGGAAGCATTGACATATACTGAGTCTGTAGTTTCATATCCTTTTATTGTTTATTGTATACACTAATAATGAGAAGCGTTTTTCACAGGGATTATTTCGAGGTAATATGGTCCCCCCTTTAATATCTTTGAGTAGGGAAGGAAAGGATTTAATTTAAAATAAGTCAACATGTCCTTCAGAACATTAATTATTCTCCATAAATAGTGTATTTATTGTGTAGGAAGAAACACCACAGTTATATTGTCGTATGTGCACTGATTCATATAATATCCAGAGAGACACTTTCGGATATTCCTGTCAGTGTTGACAGTATTCTTGCAGGGACGAAAATATCAACCTCTCTTTGAAACCGCTTTAATAATTTGTGTGACACTTCATAGCTTCGGAACACTGTAGCCACCACCACCACCACCACCACCCACTCTTTAGGATTATACATGCACACGCACCCACTCACAAGCACACAGACAGACGCAGACACAAACATACAAACGCGTTCGGACATCCCTCGTCTCATTCTGGGCCACCAATATAGCTTTCCGTTTGGTATTCTGGTGGTGTGTTGGCTGGTCTCACTCTAGTCCCTCATCACAACTTCATTGCTGCTTCACTACCACTTGCCTTGGGATTATTTTTTTCCCCGGAGTCCCAGTCATGTCGGTTTTCGAACATTTTTACCTGAAGCTCTATATTCTGTAGACTCTCAAAGGTAGAACGAAATGTAAAGGTTACCAATAATTATACAGTACATAGTATTCAGTAATAGAGCGATAGTATTGATAAGAAAGGACCTATTTTGATATTAGACCTGTTTTTGAGTCACAGAGTTGATATATGATGTACAGGATTATTACTGTAATGAAATTGGAGAAGCCCAATAAGATGGATACGGATAAAGAGAGAGACAGAGTCCGGCAGAGGCATATACAAGGTAAATATAGCTATATTTATCTTGGACATATACATGGACTGAGGACGAGGCTAAGAGATTGACTGATATACAAATCACCTTTTTCTCCTTCTTCCCCCGTTCTCTTTCTCATTCATCCTCTTTCCTCCTATCTATCCATCTCCTCCTCCTCCTCCCCTTTCCCTCCTCCCTGCTTTCTCAGAGAGAGAGAGAGAGAGAGAGAGAGAGAGAGAGAGAGAGAGCAGTGTAGGCGTGGTGAGGTGAGGTGAGGCGAGGCTAGGACATGACGTCTTGCACTACATGGTAAGCGCCTTAGACATCCATCCTTGCATTGTCGCCAACCTTGTTATCTGACCTGGGTGAGACTCAGGGCGGCACTGACGATGATGGTGA
>JAWZYT010006176.1:12500-57500 GCA_034508575.1 Petrolisthes manimaculis
GTTTATGAGTTTTATGTCACTGCTGCACTTTCCTCCCAGCAAGAGAAAGAAAGAGTGAATGTTGCGTTTGCGTTACGGAACACAACAGACATCATTACTTGAAGAAAGATATACGAGACAAACACATACATGATCAGAAAGAAACATCCGCCACCTTTTACACCTGCACATGCCGCCACAGAGAGTATACATACCCTCCCACACATGTAAACAAACACCAAAGGATTGAAGCACGCACTCATCTATACACACGGAGGCACAGGAAAGTTGTGGTTGTGGTGTCGGTGGTAGTAGTGGTGGTGATGGCAGGGAGACTAAGGTGAGATCATCAGAATATTCATGGCCTCTCTTGACACATACAAATGACTGATACTGCAGTCTTTTCACCCACTTGCTGCACCCGCTTTACAGTGTATTGGCATAGAAAATAGAGTCTTAAATCGCCAGGAAGAACCGCCATTTTTCATAGGGAAGCTGCCGATGCCTTCACGAGTGGAAGTGTGATCAAGTACCCTCGGTAGTGAATGCCAACTGATCAAACGAGTCACATCTCGTATTTGTTTTATCCCTTTATGCTTCCTTCTAGTTCTCATCTTCCTCAACTTAGGTAAATGAATTTCGTACCATATCTCGGCACCTTCATATATTTACTGTACATTTCCGGGACCATCTGTGACAAACCAGGACTACTGTAGTTATGAACACCGCCGTGGAGGCATTAGGATGGATTGTACCAAGTTGCATCGTTCATAGATTTGATTTTTTTTTTTTTTTAACTGATGCTTTGGAAAAGAGAAAGCGCCAACAAGATAATATTTAAATATGGGAAGTTACGAGACGGTTATTGCAACTTCCCTTCCTGGCCAAGTTAAATATCGATTAACGATACAAAATTTTATTCAGCGGAAGAAGCTCAACCCCCGGAGATAAATTCCAGACTTTTAGGAGCTTCTTGTCCTAAGTTATATTCTCTACTGTCACAACGTTAATATTTAGTGTTTACAACGGTTATATGAACCAACTGAATAAAGAAGTGAAATAGATTTGAACGGCTTCATAGACAAATAACATCTCAACATTGGCTACAGTGAATATAATGATATAATAGTATCGGCATCTTCAACGAATAAATCCCTCTTAGTATAAATCCCTCTACTCTGTCCTCATATTCCTATAACGCTCCAATTAGTAGTGTCTGTAGGCTTCCGGGTTACTGATTACTCTGATGAGTGGAGAGGAGGGAGTGTGATAGAAGAGACGGGAATTGCATGGTAGTGTAGAGAAGAGACGGGAATTGCATGGTAGTGTAGTGGTAGCAAGATCTGTAGTGGTAGCTGACTGGATTAGTGGAAGACACATTGACGTGGGACGGAAATAATGTTATCATCATCCCTTTTGTAACATCCTTAACTCATTGTGAGGACTGACAGCAGATCCCTCGTGACTATATATTATGGACAGCACCTCTTATGTTAAGATAATGTTCTGAGTAATCTCCTTCAGGTATAAAGCGTATTAATCTCCAACTGAGCAAATAATATAATGAAAACCGTGCAGTGAACAGCTCCTCCTATACATAACAACACTGTATTTATTATTGATTTTTTGTCACATGAAAAGATAGTATTAAGCAGCTTCCCACAGGTATAAAGCTTACATTGAACAGATCCCTTCAGTTACAAAGAGACCCGGTGAGAGTGTAGTGGTGTGCGGGCGGCAACACAGCGGCCCGCTAGGTAACCAGGCGGCAGCTGCTGGAGGAGAAGGAATTTTAATTAAGATTGTCAAGTCGCTACGTCGCCGCCTCTTATAAATACTTTTTCCCTGTGCGGCGCAGGGGGAGGCGGCACACATTGCACGGTATCTCAGACACCCTCGCCTTTTGTCTTTACACAGTTCATCCCCACGCTTATATATACATAACAAACTCAATTGGCAACAGAAAAAATATGGACGAGTAAGTATAACCCAAGATTGATATTCTACATAAATTCCCAACACATTCCAACAAAAACATAAACATATTTATCAAGGCAACTTGCACAATAACTCCAACTTAATATTTCACGTGATTTTTCCGACACATAATGCATCAAATTCCATATTGATTATCTGCATAATTAATTACAGCACATAACGCCATTAGCAAAATCATTTTGTGCCTAATTTCCTTAACACATTGCACAACAGGTTCCAGATTGATTCTCTGTATAAATATGAACTTGGACAATCCATTGTTGCCACCTGTTACAGGATTGTCAACAACTCCTGATATTTTTGACCTGGTAATTGCTGGAAATGTAACGGGACTTTTCTCTCATCTTATAGTAACTTATAGTAACTCTCAGACTTATAGTAACTCTCAGACTTATAGTAACAGAATTCGGCATTGGCTATTCGATCAAATATACGAAGAACAGATTTACTTGCATCTTGTTTAAAAAAAAAACGTGACGAAATGAGTGTGTGTGTGTGTGTTTGTGTGTTTGTGGTGTGTGTGTGTTTCCCCATTGCCGACTATACATTTTACAATTACTGTCAATAGTTTTCTCCTTCACCTACCGACAAATTTTAAACGATTGACGATTAAGCCAAGATGATGCGTTTATAATATACCTGTTTTATTTCACTCCCGTTCCTCACAGCTTCAGAGGAGGTGGATAAGAGTGACTGACCCCGATTATACACGTATGATGTGTTGGTGGTGTTCGATGGAAGCTCACAAGTTAATCACGAGAAGGAAAAGTGAGATGCAGTGAACCAGTGATGTGTAAAAGCCTTCGTTCCTCGAGGCTGAGCGCAGGACATCCTATTGGTCTCATGATTACAGTGTGTTAATTCGCAGCCAACGAGAATGGGTTCGTTTCCTAGCCACTGCGCACACACACACACACACACACTCTCTCTCTCTATCTCTCTCTCTCTCACACACACACACACACACCCTTCTGATTAATTGGTCGGGAGTCTCACTGGCCTCTCTGTCCTTGTAAAATTAATTGCTACCGATACGCGATGATGATAGATGATAAAATAAATCCGAACCAGGGCTTCACACCCTCTTGATTAATGTACACTCCAATTTTTGTTTTATGTTCCGACACTGGACATAGGCTTCGTGTTTATATTAAGGGCCAGTCAGGGCATCTCTATCACACACACACACACACACACATTTTAGCGATCTGGTGTCTAACTGCAGATATAGAGAATCATTAGGGCATATCCTGAATACTACCATTATAATGATATGTCTACTAGCTACAGGGTGAAGGCGTTTTGTGATTCTTATTGCTATTGTAATCATCAACGAAAACCTGAAGTACACTCGTGATACGTAATCCCTGACCAGAGACGAACGGCAGCACCACATATAGATACCCTGCATTCGAACTCAGCTTCTATAGGTGTACTGGGTGGGGAAATTAACAATACCAGGCGATTCGAAGCTTTCTGCTCCTCATATTCTGGTCAGAAATTATGTATCACGAGTGTACAATATCAGACCATGAAAAGTCTACCCAGGCCTCGTCTCAGGGTCTGCAGAGGGGGTAGAATAGTAGAAGAGGGGGTAGAGTGAACAGTAGTTGTTTTTCATCCCCTGTCACTGAGTAAACCCTTAAATACGAACCACTCACTATTACACTACGAACTCATTGTGTTAACCATCCAGGCGACACCCGTGTTGTACAGAAATGTGTGGTGTTGGGACCAGTCTGGCATGGGATGGGCTTCACACTCCCGAATCCTGTGAGAGATTTGAGAATGACCGGAGTTGAGACGGATTTTCTCTTCATCCACACAAAGGACACACACACACACACACACACACACACACACACAGGGTTGGTGAATAGGTAGCGTTCTTGGCCTCCCATCCACTAGGGCTCGAAATTTGGTTATCCTCTTTCCACACAAATATAACAAGTAGGAATAAAGGCCCCTCGTAGCACGGATGGCCTGTATGGTGTGTATGGCCATCCTCGAAGAAATTCACTTATACAACACTGTACGTAAAACAAATCATTCCATAAAGCCGTCAGATAGGATTTTCTTTCCTTATGGGGTGCGTGGATTAAGTACCAATGTTGATAGGGATTATTTTTTGTTTTCATATAGTTACTTTCCTCCTGCATATGAGTGAAGAGATATACCAACATATTTTGTTAAAACTGTTCTGAATTCTCACTTTTCAATATGTTTGAAGGAAAATTATCAATAAAGTAGGGTAGAACTCCTTTGAAATGACTGTTTTCAAGAATCATCCGTGTCTTCTCTTTTTGCTTGTCATGTGTGCATACATATATACATTTTATTATCAAGATGGCATATATTTTCCTATATTTACTACATTCTTTTCAAATCTAGTGAAAATCCATCTACATTGCTTGTATTAAAAATATTACTTTTTTATATATTCTAAATAATTACTTTTCATTTGTTTTGGGAAGAATATACGATAATTTAATAAACATTTACCAGCCAGAACTTCATCACATTTTTACCCCTTTCTGTTGGAGTCTTTAGGGAAAATTTATCATCAACATGACTAAAAGTAAATCCGATAGCGGGACGTATCCTCGACGTGCAATTACTAATCACCGCGCTCCCGAAATTAATACCCGGAATGGAATAGGGCTCGCCGACCCCCTCCCCCCCCCCCCCCTTGCACCCTTCCCGTTCCCCCCATCCTTCCTCGCTTTGCTCGCAGTCCTCTCATTTCCAAAGGGAACGTCGGATAAATATGTACCTGCTTGCCGTTCATCACCAGCCAATGGCGTTCCTGAGGGGATGAGGAGCGGTACAGGCACGGTGATGATGTGAGGGGAAGGTGTTGGGAAGGATGATGAGGAAAATGAGTGACTGAGAGGTGGTAGGGAAGAAAGTAGTGAGGAGAGGAAGGTGCTGGGAAGGATGATGGGGAAAATGAGTGACTGAGAGGTGGTAGGGAAAAAAGTAGTGAGGAGAGGAAGGTGCTGGGAAGGATGATGAGGAAAATGAGTGACTGAGAGGTGGTAGGGAAAATTTGTGAGGAGAGGAAGGTGCTGCATGGGATGGGTGATTAGGAAAATGTGAGGGGCGAGAAAATAGGAAAGAGAATAAATGTGAGGGGAAGGGGAGGGGTGAAAAGTAATGTATGGGGAGAAATGATGAGAAGGAAGAGGAGGAGAAATGACTAATGGGAGCCTAGTAAGAGAAGTGAAGTTAAGGAGGAGGAGGAAGAGGAAGGAAAACGAAAAGAAATGACGAATTGAAGCAAGGTAGGAGAGGTGAAGTCTAGGGGAGAGAGGGGAGAGAAATGACGAATGGGAGGAAATTAGGAAACATGATGAAGTTGAGAGGAGAGTGTGAGTGAGTGGGTGTGGTGGGGTGAGAGTGGGGAGAGAGGTAGAATAAGAGAGGAGAGTGTGGGTGGGTGGGTGGGGTGGGGTGAGGTGAGGGTGGGGAGGGAAAAAGAAGAAGAAGAGAGGAGAGTGTGAGTGGTTGGGTGTGGAGGGGTGGGGTGAGGTGAGGGGAGGGAAGAAGAAGAAGAGAGGTGTGTTATTGAGACTCATCTGCCTGGGAGACCAATAGTGTTTATCTGAATTCAATGGGTGGTAATGGCATGGGGGGCCTGCTAATAATTCACAACACCCACTCTAGGACCTGCAGGGTTTGTTTGTCCTTCGGTGTCGTTGGATGTGATGGCTTGCCTGGATCTGTATAACCTTGTGATTTTGTGTGTATGTATATTTTTTTTTTTTTTTTTTTTTTTAGATGTTGATACACTGATACACTCATTTCCATGCAGGTTCGTCAATATTTTCATCATCACTATCATGATCATCAACATTGACTGTCCAAGGAAGCCACCACCAGAACGCCTCATTCATATCATCACTCCCACCACCACAACACATTACTCTTCTCATCACTCCCACCACCACCACCAAAACGCATCATCCATCCATCTCATCACTCCTTACTTCACCACTTCCACCTCCACCTCACCTCTTCTGACACGTTAAGCTGGAGCGGTAAAAGCCACCCCACGCTTCCCTGAAAGTTTGTAGTGGCTGGGGTGCGTGTGAGCGGAATAGGCAATGTATTGCTATCAGAGGGGGCCCGTCCCTATGAATAACTGATGATTGCAAGTGTAAAGGTCGCTGAAAGAATACCAACCACCTGCCTCCCTCTCTTCCTCTCTCTCTCTTTCTCTCTTTACTGCCTGCCTTGTCCTTGCCTGCCTGCCTGTCTGCCTGTGTGTTCTTTCTCTTCCTCCCCACCTCTTCACTGATCCTTTCTCTCGCTACCCATCGCCTTACAGATTCTCCCTTTTGCTGCCTCTTGCTCTCTATCTCGCTGTTTCATTCATGTTGTATATATATTTTTTCAATCATTCTTTTTCTTCCCTTCTTTCTCCCTTTGCCTCTTCTCTCTTCCTTTCCGTCTCTTCTCTCTGACAGGCATGTTATTATATTCAGTGTTGCAGTAAAAACGAGACAAGCATCATACCCAGAATCGTAGCGTTTGAAGGATGTGTTTGCGATGTGAGGAATATAACCAGACCACACAAACTGCACCAACTCAACACATATAGACAGAAAACACGGTGCCACTAAGACTCACACACACAAACACACACACACACTCACACACACACACACACACACTCACACACACACACACACACACACATACACACACACACACACACACACACGACAAGAAGAGCATCACCAGTAGCCTGGCAATACAACCCATGACTACACTTTGAATCGTAAACCCGCCTCTGATTTTTTCTTCTTACAATCGTGAGGGGTGGCAGGGGTGGGAAAACGACGCTATTCGTATGTATTATGTATTGGTTGTTGCTTGCCTCTTCTGTTGCCTGCTACTGACGCCACCTGGAGGGTAATGTATATATACTGCATTCTATTTTAACTCTGGAATAGTGTGTACCTGCTCTCTCATCGGTGTTATTGTTTCTCCTTCCTCCTTTCAGTAATTATATGAAAATCAAATCGAATTACACCAACACTTTCATTTCACGGGTGGCTGGTACAGTCTCGTCCACTAGTCATTAAACACCTACTAATATTGTACGAATAATATGACATCGTAAAATTATGTGGACTTTTATCTGTTGGTGCCAGTTATTGCAATTTTTCTCTTATAATTTCATCACTCCCATCCACCACAACAAATATATAATGTATCAAAATAATCGCTCCTCCTTGAAGAACGACTTTTCCCCAATTAACGACAGAACTACGAGACATTTTATATTTTTCCATGGATAGTGAGTGTTAGAGTGTCTTTGAGAGTGCGAGCGAGGCGAACATGTGACATTACAACGTATATTTCCACATCCTTAGATACAACAACACGTTTCCTTATCCAGTCTCCAACGCTCAGCCGGATGTGTTTTATGCCATCTCCCTCTCAACTTCCCCTCCGCGCCTCACCCCACAATGGACTCAATCAACCACGTTCATTGGCGGGCATATTTATGGTGATCCCAAGTGGGTGTTGGTATGAGGGAGCAGGAATCAAGGGGCCAAGGAGTGAGTGGAACAGGAAGAAGACGACGGCGGCAAAGGAAGATGTGGAGACGTAAAAGATGGGATGAAAAGATGGAAAGAAGGATAGGAGGAGGAGAAAGAGGTGAAGTGTAAAAAAGGTAGAAAAAGAGGAGGAGGAGGAGAAAGATGTGAGGGGAAAAAAAGGGAGAAAAAGATGATGATGAGGAGAAAGAGGTGGAGATGGAAACGAAGGATGAAAAGAAGAAAGAAAAAGAGGAGGAGGAGGAGAGAGAATTGACGAAGGAAAAGAAGGATAAGGAGAAGAAAGTATAGGAAGAGAAGGAAGAGGAATAGGAGTAAGAGCTGAAGAACAAGAGAAGGAAAACAAGTAGATGAAAGATGTAATGGCAGGTAGTGGAAAGAAAAGGAGGGACAGGAGAAAAAAAAGAGGGGAAGGTGGGAGAAAGGGAGGGTGAGATGTAAGAAAGAGGACGCAGGTTTTAGAAAAGAGAGAAGTGTTCAGAAAAAAATAAAATAAACGATATAAAATGAATAATTATGGCAGGGAGTGTTGGGATAGAGAGAGTGACTGTATGGGGATGACGAGAACGATGGTGACAATGATTAATAATGATGATAAACGATGATGATGGTGATGGTGATTAATGGTGGTTGTGATGACGATGTTGATGGTGATGATGAAGAGATAAAGAAGAAGAGGAAAACATATAATGGAGATGAAGGCGATGTTGAGAAAGAGGAAGTCGATGAAGATAAACAAATGATGATAAGAATGAAAACACGAAAATAGGATGATAAGGAGAAGAAGAAGAAGAAGAAGAAGAAGAAGAAGAAGAAGAAGAAGAATACTCGAATTATATACCAAAGTAGAGAGAGAGAGAGAGAGAGAGAGAGAGAGAGAGAGAGAGAGAACAGAGAGAGAGACAGAAGCCATATCAAGGGCAAAGGGGGACGTGGAAGAGTCGAGGCAATTAGAGAATGAATAGATATTATAAGTTAAATAAAACGCCTGGGGCTTTAGGGACGGACGGTGGAAGTTTAATGAAAGTTGGAAAGGGAGTAGGAAAGAGAGAGAGAGAGAGAGAGAGAGAGAGAGAGAGAGAGAGAGAGAGAGAGAGAGAGAGAGAGAGAGAGAGAGAGAGAGAGAGAGAGAAAGTAAAGGGATGAGGGAGTGAAGAGACACATCAGGGGGTAAATTTTAGCTATACGGGTAAAGGGAGAAATAAATAAGGAGTAGTGAGTGAGGGAGAAGAGAGGGGAGTAAAACACACACACACACACACACGGAGAGAGAGAGAGAGAGAGAGAGAGAGAGAGAGAGAGAGAGAGAGAGAGAGAGAGAGAGAGAGAGAGAGATCAGAGTGAATAGTAGAGAGGAAATAATATAGGGCTGGGGTGTGGAAAAGAAGGTTATGTAGAGAAATAGTGTGAGAAATCTTGGAGTGGTGTGAGGAGAGGAATGGTGAGAGAAATTCAAGGTAGGGAGAGAAAAGAAAGAAATGAGAAGAGAAAGGGAGAGAAAAGAAAGAAATGAGAAGAGAAAGGGAGAGAAAAGAAAGAAATGAGAAGAGAAAGGGAGAAGTCAGGGAAGGATGAATAAACAACACGAAGACAGAAGGGGCCAAAAAAAGTAAGAGGAAAATAGGAACATAATAACCAGCCAGCCAGCCAGCCTAGTCTTCAGCTTCTGTACACTAGGGGGAGCTCTGACCCCTGTTTAGATTTGTAAGGGTTAATTGGGTTAAATGAAATTGGATTTAACCACCGTGGGAGTTCAGGAGTAATTTCCTTAGGCAAGATATTTCGACTGATGTTACGTGAAAAATACACGCAATCCGCCAACCATTGTGTAAGAGTTGCAACAAATAATGAAGGTATAATTACTCTACCTCAAAGCCTTACATACCCTTTGTCTCTCTATCCACTGATTTTTTTTTTTTTTTTTTTTTTTTTTTTAATTTTGTTGTGATGGAAAATGTGTTGTTGTTGTCAGTCAATAGATTATTAGTTTCAGATGATGGGATTTTGTTATTAAATGCTCATTTCACCTGGTTGTAAATCATATAATTATTTAAACCTCCGGGGTGTGAGAAGTAAAGAAGTGGAGCTAAAATTAATGGAAAAAGATAGAGGAAAAAAACATGTGAGAAGTGCCTCTAAAGAAGGAGAGACTGGCGATGAGGGAGCCAGAAAGAGAGATAAAAGAAGAGAGGATAAAAGAAGCAATTTTGTTTTAGGGTTCGGAAGAAGAGAAGTAAAGGTAATAGAAGGAAGAAGGAGAGAAAATAAGTTGGCATCAGAGGAGGAGGAGGAGGAAAAACGGAGAGGAGGACCAGAGTATAAGGAATAGAGAAGAGAGAAAAGGAATAAGTATAGGAGGAGTAGGGAGATGTAGGAAGACATTTAGGGTAAAAGAAAATAAATCTGTAGAAGAAAAGAAATGGGTATAATGATAGATGGAGACGAAAACAAAATGAAGAAAGAAGAAGGAATAGAGAAAGTAAGAAAAGAAGAGATAATGAAAGGAACAAGAGAGGTAAAACGAGAATGAGAGAGAATATAGAAAGGTGAGTTAACATTACTGAAAGCTGCTGTTGACATGTAACTGAAGAGATAGGAAAGGCACTGTACCATTTAACCGTAAAACGAGATTGCATGGAAGGAGGGAAAGGAAGATCAGATAATGTAGTCCAAGAAAAAGGGTATAGTTAATGGAAGTAAGGGGAAGAGGAGAGGACGTGAGACAACTGACTTTACACCTCCACAGATGGTGATTGATGTCTCTTGGTCCGTCCCCTCCCACTCCATCACACACACACACACACACACACACACACACACACACACACACACACACACACACACACACACACACACACACACACACACACACACACGCACACACACACACACACACACACACACACTCCCAAGCTTGTGTCTCCCGTATGTATTGAGGTGTGATGGAGGTATAATGGTGATGGATGTGGTTGATGTGTATACGCGAGGACCCCGTGCAAGAAAATTCATTGGTTTTACTATGATGATGATGGACTTTATAGTGGCACGATGACTCCTTCAACACCAAAGTCCAGATAAACACAAATAGGGACACACAAACTGACTTAAAATGGGGGTACCTGTAGCGCATGACGTCACACAGCGTTACATGTCAATCCTTATACATGTCAATCTTTATACATGTCAATCCTTATACATGTCAATCCTTATACATGTCAATCCTTATACATGTCAATCCTTATACATGTCAATCTTTATACATGTCAATCCTTATACATGTCAATCCTTATACATGTCAATCCTTCTACATGTCAATCTTTATACATGTCAATCCTTATACATGTCAATCCTTATACATGTCAATCCTTATACATGTCAATCCTTATACATGTCAATCCTTATACATGTCAATCCTTATACATGTCAATCCTTATACATGTCAATCCTTATACATGTCGATCCTTATACATGTATCTCCTGTCTTTCCCTTCTGGTGCACGTGACGTCACATGGCACCACGAAGCTCCTCCTCCTCCTCATTACTCTCTATACAGACGTTGTTCCTCCCTTCCAGTTGGCGCTAATGTGTGTTTCCCGACCTGTTGTTATCTGAGCTTTGATGGACACTAACAGGTCATGAGTGGGTAATACACCTTTGGTACATTAAAGTGTCCTGATTCCTCCAAACTAGGCCATTATTAAACACTACCAGATTAATAAAGAAGGCTGACTTGTTGCTCGGAATACTTTGTAGGAATCAGTTTGCTCTAGATTTACGAACACTATAATAATTAGTTCCCCTTTAAAGGCATCGTATTTGTCATCGTTATCAACTACATGATTTTTTTTTCTTTTTTCATACAATCTCAGGTCATAGATTTTTCATTTATATTATGATGAAATACCTCCTCGTTTCCATCAGGTAGTGATACTTCTAATAATAAGTTAGTTTCCTCTTACGTGTATCCGTATGTAGGCGTGATGGGCAATTTGTGTGAGTGTGTGTAAGAGTCGTAACGTTACCTCCCGGCTTTGTGATGACTCCAGACACATGCCTCTCACACCCAGCCTTCCTCACAAACTCTCATAACAGCCTTCATTTCAGTCTCTCCTAGCAGCCCTCATCACCACACCAACCCTCCTCTTAGCCTCTCACACTGGAATGTATCACTCTTCTCACTATAATACACATGTCTACTTTACTTTAAGGGCACGTTGGAGTTGTCGTATCCTTTACATTACATTTAGATCCTATTTTGTATGTATATATATATGTAATAGAAATAGAATTGCACACCATAAGACTAATTTCTCAATGTATTATACACCACCACCTCAGCACTCATCATACACGTGTTAACTTGTGTTGTTATACATCTTGTACATACACACCCTATCCTCCAAGACATTATTAATATACACACCTGCTGCTGTCCTATGAATCACACCTCCTAGTACCCAATATAATATGCACCTGACAACCCATGTATTGAATCTCTCTCTCTCTCTCTCTCTCTCTCTCTCTCTCTCTCTCTCTCTCTCTCTCTCTCTCTCTCTCTCTCTCTCTCTCTCTCTCTCTCTCTCTCTCTCTCTCTCTCTCTCATGCTTCCTAACGTAATGCACACACACACACACCTGCTACCCATGCACCAACACACACACACACACACACACACACACACACACACACACACACACACACACACACACACACACACCTGCCACTCCGGATCCATCATATATATGCAGTACCTCGTAATCTATCTACCGCGTGTATTTGTACCAAGGTGACCGACCCCCTACGCTCTTACATACATACATACATCACATAACATTTCGCGATAAATATCAACCATGTATACACACCTGCCAGAGAGGGGGGTGCGGGGTGGGGGGTGCGGGGTGGGGTGGGGGGGGTGTATATATATCATTCATACGGCCTTGTACAATTTATGCCCGTCCCTTTATTTTTTTTTACCCTCGCCCCTGCATATTTTATTCAGTTGATATCCTCACGTCTCATGGCCGATCACCTAACTCGATTATAAACCAATTTGTTGTAGCGGGTTTGATTTTTGCCGCTCACAAAATAAATCTCCCCTCTCATTCATTTTCCTATTTTTTTTATTTATATATATATGTATATGTATTTTTTTTTTCTCTTTCGCATGTCGGTGAGCCAGTGAAAGGGAGAGGGAGGTAGGAAGGGAGAGGGAGGTAGGGAGGGAGAGGTAGGAAGAGAGGGAGGTAGGGAGGGAGAGGGTGGTAGGGAGGGAGAATGAGGTAGTGAGGAAGAGAGGGAGGTAGTGAGGTAGAAAGGGATAGGTAGGGAGGGAGGGAGAGGGAGGTAGGAAGGGAATGGGAGGTAGGAAGAGAGGGAGAGGGAGGAAGAGGGAGGTAGTGATGTAGGAAAGAGAGAGCACGATTTGTGGTCGATGGTATGATGTATTTTCCTGTGTCAGTATTTCGATGTTGTGAATTTTATTTATATTCGTTTATCATTTAATTCCTTCTTTGTTCAGGAATGCTCTTTCTGTTTGCTCGCTCACGTCTCTCATTCATTTCGTTTTCTATTATTATTGCATTGATTCTTTATCAGTGCGTTATTATCCTTTTTATGGTCCACTCTGTAATTTTTCTTTGTTTTGCATATCATATATAGAATTTCATATATTTATTTTACTTACAATTCGTTCTAAATATTGAGCCTTTTATTTCCTGTCATGCATATTTTGTATTCCCACTACTCTTCCATTATATATATATATACCCTCTAACTTAGTTTCATTTGCAATATATATAATTATTTCATGTGTTGCATTACAATAATGTATATATTCTGCTTGCATGGGTTGTCTTTCAATACTTCCCTCGTCTTTGTCTTGATGTAGCAACAATTATATCACCTTACTCCCTCACGTCTGGCATCAGTTTCTGGAGGGGTGCCGCTCCATTTAATCCTTTACTGAGAAATCTAAGGACGTGGCTAAAGGCAAGGAGCTCGCTTAATTAATTAATGGAAAAAATCAAGTAATGTAGTAAGAGATATTCAGTGATGAGTTTCCTTCGAGAAGCCTAAACACCTTGAATTTGAAGAGGGAAAGATGTCCTGGCCAATCCCTTGTTGACAAAGTTTCCTAATCCCTTGTTGACAATATTTCCCCACTGATTCTTCTGGTCACATTCACCTCAGGACACCAAGAAATAGAAGCGAAACGTTGTCAGTAAAGCTCCTACTACTATTTGAATATTTGCTATTTCTATTTAAGTCATTTTTTCCCCCGTGTGTTTGTGTTCGTAACTGTAATTTTTTCTTATATCATTATGTCTGTGTCTCCGTTTGTGTAAATCTCCCTATAATTTATGTTGGTGTCTTTAACTGTATATATCCTTGTGTTTTTGTGACCGTATCCTGTTGTTGTAAAGGTTCCTGTTTGTTAATGTTCGTATGATAGTTGTAAATTTCCTTGTGTGTTTGTGGCATTGACGTACAGGCATAAATTTCGTTGTGTGTTTGTGGCATTTACGTACATGTGTAAATTTCCCTGTGTGTTTGTGTCTGTATCTGCGTGTAAATTTCTACGTTGTGTTTGTGTTTGTATGCTGCGTGTAAATTTCTCAGTTGTGTTTGTGTCTGTAGGCTGCGTGTAAATTTCTCTGTTGTGTTTGTGTCTGTAGGCTGCGTGTAAATTTCTCTGTTGTGTTTGTGTCTTTATGCTGCGTGTAAATCTGGCTGTGTGTTTGTATCCTTACTGTACCAATGTAGCTTTCCCTGTGTTGGGAGTAGTTTGTTATTAGAGGCTGCACCATGGAGGTAAGGATCACTAACTGGGGACCGTATGGGGTTGATTAAGCTACATCGCCCTTTAAGTAACACGGATTTGTACCACTTCGTTCCTCACCCCCTTCCCTATTTTCACACTTAAGCTGCTCGTTTGCCGACACCTTTGTTTGTATTGTGTGTCGCCTGATGGAAGAGGAATGTATAAATAGTGTTTGGAATTTCCCTGTTTTGGGCATTGTTGACTTTATGACCTTCGTGTTAGATTACATTTGATATTGTAGTTAATGTTTATCTTCATACCGGTATAATTTTAAGGTGTTAGGAAGGATGAATATACTTTCCTTTAAAGGGGTGTCCGATTCACAACAATGATCTATAGTTACAATAGTTGAGCAGTGAATTAAACTGGGAAGAGGTCAGTGTGGTATTCAACTCTCCTATTTATTTATTCATTTATTCAACTATTCATTTACTGTAACTCGATGACCGTCGTTAATTAAAAAAGACACACCTTCAAAGATTGTGGTGTCATGTTTGCATCCCCTCAGGAACCCCAAGTCAGTCAGTCAGTATTGTATGTATGTATGTACAGTTGCCAAAAATGTTATTGCGACAACTATTGATACAACATTAAATATATTAATGTCCATAGTTGTTTGTAGGGATTATAAATATGTATTACAGAAGGATATGTATATTTCCTTCTGTTATACATGTTTTTAGTCTCTACACATATTTGTGGATATTGCTATGGATAAAGTTCTATCGATAATTGTCACAATACCTTTTTTGGCAACTGTATGTATGCATGTATGGATGAGTATGTCCTTTCCTCCCGTGACGCCATCTGTACGTATTTACTATAAGGGAGTTCTGAGTTTTTCCTACATTTTCACCTCTTCTTCCCTACTTTAAGCTATATATTCCGGTACTTACTCTTCCCTGTCACATACCTCTTCCTCCTCCTTCTGCCTTTTACCTCTTTTCCTTCCATTTTCACTTCCTTCTTCCCTCCTCTCTCCTTTCCTTGCCACTCCTGCTGGTTTAATTACTCATTTTTTATATTTACTCACACTTTTCTCGAGATTTTTTACATTTTCCTCAGTTCTTGATTATACTTTTACCTTCCATTTTGCTTATAATCCTTCCCTTACATCTTTACATATTATTATTATTATTTTTATGTATTTATTATTAATATTATTATTATTATTATTATTATTATTATTATTATTATTATTATTATTATTATTATTATTATTATTATTATTATTATTATTATTATTATTATTATTATTATTATTATTATTATTATTATTATTATTATTATTATTATTATTATTATTATTAGTTTTGTTATTATATCATTATAATTATTATTATTATTATTATTATTATTATTATTATTATTATTATTTTTATTATTATTTATTTTTATTATTATTTATTTTTTATTGTTATTATATTATCTTTCTTTCCCTCCTTCCTTCCTACGATCCTTCCAATTTTTCTTGCAATCTATCTTCCTTCCATCACATCCTCCAATCCTCATTCACTTCCTCAATCTCCCTCCCTTTCCTTTTCATCCTTAATTCCCTCTATTCCTCAATCTCTCCCTCCATCCCTCCCTTTCCTCCTCTTCCTTACTTCCCTCCCTTCCTTAATCTCTCCCTTCATCCCTCCCTTTCCTCCTCTTCCTTACTTCCCTCCCTCTCCTCTTCCTTACTTCCCTATCTTCCTCCATTCCTCTCCTCCTTACCCCCATCCCTCTCCTCCTTTATCCCTACCTCTCCTCCTCCTTCCACCCCTCCTCCTCCTCGTGCCTTCCTTCCTTCCTCCCTACCTCTCCTCCTTACCCCCATCCCTCTCCTCCTTCCTCCCTACCTCTCCTTCCTTCCTACCTCTCCTCCCTACCTACCTCTCCTCCCTCCCTACCTCTCCTCCTTCCTCCCTACCTCTCCTCCTTTCTCCCTACCTCTCCTCCATCCTCCCTACCTCTCCTCCTTCCTCCCTACCTCTCCTCCTCCTTCCACCCCTTGCACCCCCTCGTCGTGCCTTCCTTCCTTCCTTGCACCAACACCAGCACCTGCACTTGCCACCTCCCAGATACCGCCGCCTCTGCTCCCTCTCTTCTTACGATTATGGCCGCTTTAAACTCAGCTTTTATCTCCTCCTGACTTCCCTCCTGGCCAGACAACTGTGTGCTTTCCTTCCCTTTCCTCCATCTCTCCTAGATAAACCGTGTGCCTTCCTCCTCTTCCTCTTCCTCCTCCTTCCTTTTCCTGCATTCCTCCATCATTTAAGATAACTTTGTTCCTTCCTCCTCCTTCCCTTTCCTTCTTTCCTCCATCATGTAAGATAACTTCTCCCACCTCCTGCTCAGTCATACTAGTCAGTAGGTTACACCCCAACAGCCTCGTAAGGACCAATAGTTGTACTCATGTTTGACTTGGTATTTATTTATATCTCTCCTTCTACCTCCTCTTACCTCCTCCTTCCTATACCTCCTCCTTCATCTCTTATTAATACTGCATACCTTCCTCCTCCTCCTCCTCCTCCTCCTCCACCTCCACCTCCTCCTCCTCCTCCTCCTCCTCCTCCTCCTCCTCCTCCTCCTCCTCCTCCTCCTCCTCCTCCTCCTCCTCGTTCTCTTTCCTCCATCCATCAGATAACTGGGTGATTGCCTTCTCCTTCTTCCCTTCCTCCACCTCCTTCCCATTCCTACATCCCACCTATATAATCCTTTCCCTTCCGCCTTCTTCCCTTTCTTTCTCTTCCTTCCATTTCCTCCTTCCTTGCTGTATAACTGAGTGCCTTCCTCCCCTCTGTCTCCCCTTCTATTCCTTATCTCCTTCCCTTCTAGATAACTGTGCCTTTCTCTTCTTCTTTCCCCTCCTTCCTTTTCCTTCTCACCTTCTCTTTTTTAATCTTGTTTCCTACTTCCCCTTTCTCCCTTCTGGTAAGATAGCTTTGTGCATTTTTCCCCTCTTCCTTCTCCACTACTTCCTTTCTCTCCTTCCCTTTTCTCTCCTTCCTTTTTCTCTCCTTCCTTTTTTCTCCTTCCTTTTTCTCTCCTTCCTTTTTCTCCTTCCTTTGCTACCTTTCTTTCACATTTTCTCTTTTGTATTTCGTTCTAATCTTTCACCCTATTTCTCCTTTCAGTTTCGTCATGTATTTATTTTCCTTCCTTCATTATTCTCCTCGTTACTGTCGTCTTTTGGGTTCCCACTTCTCTCTCTTTCTTTCACTTCTTCTTTTATTTCTCTGTCTTTCCTCTGTTGATATCTATATTTTTCTCTCTTTTATTTCTGTCATTCTCACACCTTCTCTCTTCTTTTCCAAAATCCTGTTCCACGTTTACTTACTCTTTCTCCTCCTCCGTATACATCATCATCATAATTATCACCACCACCACCACTAACACTACCACCAACAACACCACCACCACCATCACCACTACCACGACCATTATAACACCACTAACAAAACTACCACCACCACCACTACCAACATCACCACCACCACCTACACGACCACCACCTGACATTACCTACACGACCTACACGACCACCACCACCACCTGACATTACCATCGTCACCGCCAACACCATCCATTTATTTTTGTCCTTCCTTCGCTTCCGTCATATTGATTTTCGTTTTCATCTTCTTCTGCCAGCCACCCCGGTCCTTCACGTCGCGGCCACACGTATCCTCATCTCTCCCTTAACTTCTCACGCCTTTTTTTTTATTCTATTTTTTTTTTTTTTCACTCCTACCCACCCCTCCCGTCAAGGCTTTCTTTCTTCTCCTTCATGGTAGTGAGTGAAATCAACCGAATTTATTTCTCTTCCTTCCTACTCTGTCACTCGTTATCTCTCTTTATTTCTTCCTCTTACTGTTTGTATCTTTGGTTCTTCTCTCCTTTTATACAGTGTTTTTTCTTCCCCTAAGATGGGTAAACATTAATATTATAATTATTTTATGAGTCCGAAATATAATGATATAATTACTTTTCTGGTGATATATATATTCAGGTTAGAAACATTACATACCGGTATAAATATATATATAAATAAGAATCATAATAAGCTAGTTTTGACTTAATAATATTTTCATTTCTCGTTTACGTAAAGTGGAGTGAGGCAATTGTAACGTACCATTTTATACTTGAACACAACCATGGATTAGTAAGGAAAAGAAAGCGTCCTGAATTACCCTATTTTTTGCCTCTCTAAACCCTCGCCATCTCTCCTTTTATTTTCTTAACTCCTTTTTCTACCTGTACCTATGTCCACACTTATCTTTTTTTACCTGTACCTATGTCCACACTTGTCTTTTTCTACCTGTACCTATGTCCACACTCTTCTTTTTTCCATATTTACTCCATTTTGTACATGTATTTTTTTTTTCATTGTCAGTCGTACCGTCTACCTTTTGTTTCATGGCTATTGTAGGTCGTGGAAAATTTAGCTGTGAATTCTCTATTCAATGTCGTCGTATTGTTTCCCGCTTGTTGCCACTTTATACAATTTCTTTTTTATTTCCTTTTTACTCTGCCATTCGGTATGTTTTATTGTATTCCTGCGTTCGTTTCAAGTTACAGAATTTCTTTGATATCGTTCACTGTTGTTTGCGTATGATGCCTGTTGTTACCATTTGATTTTACTATTCATTCTGTAGGCTCAATTGTCCATATTGATTTTCGACAAGGTAGGCAGACTTTCTCATAGTTTTCATTGTGTATAATAAACCCTTTCCTCCTTCTACATTAAGACCTATTCAGCCGCTTGATTGATATTTTGATTCATATTGCAGCTATTAATTTCCATAGTCTGCCTCCCTTTATACCATGACCTGAACTACTGTACATTCTTTTTATTCTACCAGCCATCCTCGTCATTCATCCAAGTACCCCAGTCACTCAGCAAGCCATTCATTACAGTCGTTGTATAGCAATTATTGTCTCACTTTGTCCACCTTCCAACTCACTCACTCTGCCTAACATCTATCCCTCTTGTTCTTCCTCCGCGTTACCTAATCACTCTTTCCCCTTTTCTCCCTTTCTCCTGGCTCTCTGTTTTTCCTCTCTGATCGCCCGTTTCTCTCTCACTCTCTCACTCTCTCTCTGACTCTCCTCTTCCATCCATCCATCCATCATGTAATTAGTCTCACGTTTCCCCTCGTTTTTTCCCCCCATATTACTCACCATGTCTTCTCATTGTTATCCAGGCTCTTTACTTTACTTCCCCCCCCCCTCCCTCCCTCGACTCTCTTAACTGTTAATTTTTTCCTCAATCTTTTACTTTCCATTTTCAGTTCATATGTCTTCATTTTCTTAACCCAGACTCGAGTTTTCCTATTTTTCGTCTCACCACTTTAGTTGATTCACTGTATAAATATAGTTTTATACTTCCCTTCTCATCATCAGTCCTCATGTCTGTCTACATTCTCTTAACCCAGGCTCTTTTTTTTATCCATTTGCACCTCATCATTTTACATTACATTTCTTTCATTAACGTGTGTTTATTGCCCATTTCCATCCAAGTGTTTCCCTAATGTTCTCAAACAATCTCTCCTCCTTCTCCTCCTCCTCCTCCTCCTCCTCCTCCTCCTCCTCCTCCTCCTCCTCCTCCTCCTCCTCCTCTCCTCCTCCTCCTCCTCCTCCTCCTCCTCCTCCTCCTCCTCCTCCTCCTCCTCCTCCTCCTCCTCCTCCTCCTCCTCCTCCCTTAACTCTTCATACCCTCGACGTCGTTCCTTTAACCGTCTCGCGTTTCCCCTCTTCCTCCCCTCTCATTTCCCCCTCTTCCTCCCCTCTCATTTCCCCCAAAGTCTCCCTCATTTCGTTAACCGTGCTCTTGTTTCCCCTCTGCTCTCCCCTCTCCTCTCGTCACGTAATCATAGTGTTTGAGTTTGTCTTTTCAACCTTCCTGCTTTGCTTCACTTCTGATGCTGGTTTACATTAACATCCATTCCCTTGTAACGCAGCCTTTGAACGAGATTTTTTTGTGTGTCTTTGTGTTCTTATAATCTTTGGTGTATATCTAAATGGAAAAAGTTACGCCACAAGCAATGTTCTATATAAATATATCTTCATGGAAACTGTAGGAGACACAAACATGACTGTTCATGCCAGGGGATAGATTTAATTCATTAGTAAATATTCACCAGTCCAATTAAAAACAGCCTTAATTCCAGTGGTGTCACAGTCAGGGCAAAGACATAATTTATACCCTCTATAAATTATACTTTATGTTTTTTCATCAATTATCAATGGTGTCAGGAAGAAGGTGAAGCATCTCATGACAAGCATCAATAAACCATAACAATATATTCACACATAAACCATAACAATATATTCACACATAAACCATAACAATATATTCACACAAGATACTTTTTGCAGTATTGTGTGAGAAAGTAGAAAAGTATAATCAGTAACTAAATAAATGAAGGTGTAAGAAGTTGAACGCTATTAGAAGCTGACATAAAACAGTCTTGAATGTATATTCTCTGTTCATCACTTCAATTATGTATGCATAAATTCTCACTTTGTGTGTGTGTGCGTGTGAGTGTGTGTGTGAGTGTGTGTGTGTGTGTGTGTGTGTATGTATGTGTGAGTGTGTGTGTGTGAGCGTGTGCGTGTGCGTGTGTGTGCGTGTGTGTGTGTGTGTCAGTCATAAGTCCCTCCCCCCCTACAATCAAAATGAGATTCACTGGACAGAATACATTGAAATAACACACTTGGGTCATTGCCTTAACCAAATAAGCTTCTAATCACCTCCATCACCAACCCAATGATACATTTTTTGGAGTACCTAACTTTGTTCTCGTGTTTTTTGTCTTCTCTCGAGTTTGTTGTTCCCCAGCACCCTTTACACCCCTTCCGCTCATTATCGCATTCTTTTCCACACTTTCCCCTTTGTTCTCAGTCGTAAATTCCCAGGAGTTTTACGCAAGTGTTGTGGATTAACTCCTTTTTTTTTGCTTCCCTGAAGAGGTAAATTGTGCATATCCTCATTGTCTCACTTTTGTTCTCCTCCCTTTCTTTCTCCTCCCTTTCTTTCTCCCTCCCTCCCACCCTATCTTTCTCCCTCTCTTTCTCTTTTCCTTTCCCTCTTCATTCTCCCTCCCTCCCTTCCTCCCTCTTTTATTCTCTCACTCCCTCCCTCCCTTTTTCTCTCACTTCTCCCTTTCTCTCTCTCGACTTTCATGATACATTCGTTTCTTCCCAATATCCTCTCACCCTTTCCTTTATCTTCCATTCTCTTTATCATCTCTCCTTTCTCCCTCTACACGGCTGCATCCTCCTTCCCCTCCTTTCGTTATATCCTCCTTCCCCTCCTTTCTTCATCCCTCCTCCTTCCATCTCTGTATCTTCCTTTTCCCTTTTTCCATTCTTCCTTTCTCTGACTCCTTTCTTCCTCTACTCTTCTAAAATGTCTTCCCATCTTCCTTTTTTTGGCATTTGTTTAACCTTTCTATCCTCCTCACCTCCTTATATATTAATCTCCTTCACTCTCATCTTTCCCTTATACTCTCTATCCTTTCATTAATTCCTCCACAACGTCTCCTTATAATTTTTTGTTCTTTTATTAGTCATATTTTTTCTCTCCTTGTTCCCTCCCCACCCATTTATTTTCTTCTCTCCCTAGTCCTTCCTCTTCTTACCTCCTCCCCTCCTCTTTATTCTTCCTTCCTCTTCGTCTTACCTTCTTACCTCTTCTTTAATTTTTTCTCTCTGCTTCTTCACTCTCATTCCTCTTTTTTACGAGTTTTCCACCTCTCCCTCCTCCTCCTCCTCCTCCTCCTCATCATCATCATCATCATCATCATCATCATCATCATCATCATCATCATCATCATTTTGTTCTTCTTTCTCCTCAGCTCATTAATTTGTCCTCACCTCCTCTAGTTCATTTCACTTGCTGTTTCTTGTGAATGGTTTTGCTCTTCTATCTCTTAACATGCACCCCCCCCCCCCCAATCTCTCTCTCTCCCTTTCTCTCTCTCCCTCTCTCTCTCTCTCTCCCTCCCTCTCTCTCCCTCTCTCTCCCTCTCTCTCCCTCTCCCTCCCTCTCCCTCTCCCTCTCCCTCTCCCTCTCCCTCTCCCTCTCCCTCTCCCTCTCCCTCTATCTCTCTCTCTTTCTCCTTCTCTCTCCTTGTCTTCATTTCCTGTTATTTTTTCTCTTTCTGATCACATTTCTCCCTATCTTCTATTCTTCCTGTCCTTGCCCTCATTCCCTCTGCCAGCCCCGTCCCCTGTTCCCTGCCTACCCACCCACCCTCGTCCCCGTCTCAAAAGTTTCCTCACGGTTCATCTACTCCAAGAATGTCTTTCGTGAAGAAGACATTTCCCTCTTGAGCCTCGAGCAAGTTTTCTCCTTTCCTTTTGCGTTTCCCTCTCCCCTCCTTCATTTCACCCCATGCTTTTCCTCTCTCCTCGGGGTTTTTGCCTTCCAGCTACTCCATCTCTCATCCTTACTTTCCTAGTCCCTCATCCCCGTCCTTTCCTTCCTTCTCATCTCGCCTCTATGTGTGTCCCTACTCGCCTCCCCCTCCTCCTCCCCCTACTCCCATCCTCCTCCTCCCCCTACTCCCATCCTCCTCCCCCTACTCCCATCCTCCTCCCTCCCTTCCTCCTCCTCCTCCCTGACTTTCCTTCCTACCTCCCCTACCCCTTTCGCTCCTGCCTTCTCTTAGATTGTCGTAAGGAAGGAAGGAGTTGTCAATGGGTGCACGATGCTAGTTCTCGTTTCTGAAGAGAGGAGAGGGAAGCTGGGGAGAGCAAAGTAAGCTGAAGGAAGTTGAGAGAAGCTGAGAGAATCTTATGGGAGTTAGATATAGCTGAGAAGAGCGAGAGAGAGTCTGAAGGTAGGAGCAAAGATTGGATACTGATTGGAGGAGTAAAAGAGGTAGGTAAAAGTAATGAGCAGGAGAAAGTGTAGGAGGAGGGACCTGGTACAAGAAGTAGGGTTGGAGAGGAGGGACGGGGAGGAGAGATGTTAGGCATTTGGGGAGAGAGAGAGAGATAGGAGTGAATAAGAAAGGGTACAGGAAGGAAAAAGGAGAGATGGGCAGGTAAGTGAGATGTTATAAGCTTGATGGGAGAGAAGAGGGAGGGAGATATAGGAGTGGATAAGAAAAAGTACAGGAAGGAAGAAGGACGGAGGTGACAAGAGGTTAGATTATTATAAGCTTGAGGGGGAAGGGGAGAGTACCAGACAGGAGTGAGTATGAGATGGGATGGAGGGGACTCACTGGGTATACTTTTACATTAATCAGTAGAGTCCAGTCATGCCGGGTGGAACTGATCAAAAAAGAGTGATTACTTTTGTCCCTTGGTGCGTTGGATGCTACAACAGCTGTAGACTTAATTACTGAAAAGTCATTTTTTCTCCTGTCATAATCCCTAAAAATTAACGCAGAGAAAAGTTAATTCGTGTCTCTTACTACACTGGAATTTTGCCCTTGTGTGTTGGCCACTTTCATCTCCCCCTCCCCTTCACTACCCCTTGTTTTTGCCCTCTTTCATATCCCCCTTCCCTTCACTACCTCTTGCACAGTGAGGGGACAACAACCACACACTCGCACAAACATAATACACTTACAACATAACACGTTCACTCACATTCACGCACGCAACACTTACATAATACAAGAACACACACAATATAAACAACACAAACAGTTTACAACACAGGGCACACGCAGGCACTGTCACACACACACACACACATACACGCACACACACACACATACACGCACACACACGCACACACACACATATCACATACAACACGAGACACATTTGGTGAAAATAACATTGTCTCTACTCTGTTTTTCCCCTATTCTCTCAACTCTTTTAATATTCTCTCTTTCTCTCCTTCCTCTCCTTATCTCGTTCCCTATAATCCATTCACACTGTCCCATATCTTACCAACCCATCTTCTAACTCCGCCTTTTTCCTCAGTTCCCATTATTTCAGTCGCTCCTCATCATCTAGTCCTTCTCTTTTACTCTCACTTCTCTCTTCTCTTCCTTCTCTTTTACTCTCACTTCTCTCTTCTCTTCCTTCTCTTTTACTCTCACTTTCCTCTTCTCTTCCTGCAGCTTTCTAACACTCTCCTATATCTACCTTCTCTCTCTCTCTCTTACTCTGTTCTTTTTCTTCTGGTTTTTATTGTCTTGCCTGCTGTCTCCGTTATGATATGTTATGGTCACGTTGAATAAGTGTAACCATTTTAACCTCAGTTGCTAAGATACTTTAAGACTTGATATTGGTTCAGTCTGTCTTGCATGATTAATTTCTAGCAGGGTAATAATATACGCATTATTACTCGTGATTTGAAAAGTAGTTTGTTTACCTTTATATCATCAAATTGAAATAGAATAATATAGGAATAACAGCAGCGACCTGGTCTGGGCCCTCTCCAGGTATATATTTATTATGGCAGTAAGATATAAATTTCTCAACAATATTTCCTTTATCAGTTATCTAGGACTTCTCTCCTCCTCCTCCTCCTCCTCCTCCTCCTCCTCCTCCTCCTCCTCCTCCTCCTCCTCCTCCTCCTCCTTCTCCTTCCACCTTTCATTTATACAGCTACCTCAATTTAATGTAGTTGCTTTTCCTTTATTGTGCTTAATTCATCATTTCCAGTCCCTTTTATTCGTTGTCTTTTTCTGTATATATTTCTTATTATTACAGTCCTCCCAGATTTTCTTATTTTCCTCTTTCCTTTTTTTTTTCTTCCAATTTTAACTTCAGTTTTTCTTTTACTTTCTCAGCTCATCCTGATTTTACCTTCTTTGTCCTAAACTGTTTTATTACTGGCCCTGTCACTCTCTGCTTTCTCCTTGCTTTCGGTACCATTCATTCAGGACTTCAACCCAATCCTCGCTTTTATTACCGCTGTCTCCCTCGTTCGCTCAATACCTTGCTCTCATTTCACTTACTTTATAGATTAATTCTTTGTTGTCAGTTCCTAATTCAATTTCTCAATCAGTTCCTCAGTGAGTCCTTCAGTCTGTTTCACAATACATTCTCCAGTCATTTCCTCCCTCATGTTTTCCTTCCATTCGTCGCTTTCTTTTCCTCACTCAACCTTACAGTAAGTTTTCCAAAATCAATTCCTCTTTCAATGTTTCAATCCATTCCTCGCTTTCACTTCCTTTTTCTCAGTTCTCTCAATTCCTTGGTGCGCTCTAAGCTCTTTAAGTCCCAAGGTGGACGTCAGCTACTCGACTAGACACCTGAGAGAGCTCCTCCTTTTCCTCCTCTTCCTCTATTCTGCTGGCGTGTTCTTTCCGCCACACAAGGAAGGACTTTACCATGCAGCCACCACGCTAATTCCTTCACCTTATATGTCGAATCCTATGTCGTCCTCTTGCCTGGCTGAAAAAAAACACACACACACCGAGTCAGGTTAAACAGAAATCAAGGACACATAATTATAGTACATTGGTAACTACAAATTTCGATCTATCCTGCACACCTTGGATAAGTACCAAAGGATTTACCGCACGTGCAACGTAATAACAAAATTTAACACATACATTTACAAATAGTAATATACTCTGTACACACATTTACAGATTTACAGAGAGCAATACACACATCAATATTCGTTCTAACAAGATATGACGGTCTCATAAGTGAACCCGAGGGCATGGTAATCAAATTGAGTTAGTTACAAGGGAATAAATACGACAACCAGTCTTCCTGATCACACCATTAGTGAAATGTGAAAACAAAGACGAATTTCTATCACGTTTCTGTACAGTTGATGGCAAAATTTCCGTCCTTCCTCCTCGCCTTTAAAAACCTAGTGTAATAGATGGTACATAAAGTTATAGAAAAAATGAAACAGTAATATTTTTATTCATCTACAGTTTGAAGCAAATATTTACATCTCAAGCAGTTTCAATAATTACAGATTTTCAAATTGAGAAAAAAATGCTTGGAATAATGTTTATGTAGACAACTGTATCTGTGCAAATTACATACCAAGACTATATTTATTGCATTCCACTAATTCACAATAATAATGTTGCACCCTGTCCTTTAATGTTAATAAATCTAATTAGTTAATGGCGTCATAATTTGTTCAGTCCTTTGTATACACGATTTTCTTATCTGATACAATGTTGAAGACGAAGTGTGTTGAGGGGAGACGCTTAATAAAGTTTTCTCATTCTGAGTTTTTTTTTTTTTTTTTTTTAGTTCGGGGTGATTATTTTTTTTTATTGCTTTTCAAACCTAGATAATATCAATTATTTAAATTTTCAAGCAATTAGTAAATATATCTTTGTAAGATAAATGTACGACTGCAAGAGTTATGGAAACTTATTACAACAACAAAAAACAGCAGAGAAATCGTGGGTTATGAAAGCAGATTATCACAAAGGACTAAAGTTTTGTAGGAAAGAGGTCTTGCAGCCTTAAGGTCCCCGAGGAGTGGATTAGTTAGTAAAGTTAGATTAAGGGTGTCATCTGTTGTCAGCGGACTGGAGGGCTACTGCTTCCTCCATACTATGCCAGGAAACAGATTACCTCAGTGTACTGGTATAGTGGTTATGTTGTTATATAGAATATTTTGGAGCAATCAGTGTCGCTGCATTTCGTCTTAAACAGATGAGTCACCCCATTAATATTTATAGGCTGCCGAGTACATCACGAAGCAAGTTAACAACACAAAATGTATATTATGAGGAGAAAGTGGTTAGTCTCCACGTGCTGTTTATTTTCTTGTATTTTTTGTCGCTACATTTCCGGAATAATGAAGAATTTACACACACCAAGCTGGCAGCAACCTTTACCTGTGATGTACTGTATGGTATTGACATCAAGATAATTATATGTCCTTATCACAAATCAAAATACTTACTTTTACCAATTCACACCTGGTCTCTGTCATTATTAACATAAAAGTTAAAACTAGAGAAATGATTAATACTGTAACTGTAATTTTCCCTTGACATCGCAACGCAGTGATTAAGGGACCCTGTAATGTTGTAAAAAAAAAAAAGAATATAACCGAGACTTTCCTATATATGCCATGAAGCGCCACCTATATGGGAAGAGCTATTTTCGTGGCCATGTCAGAAGGAATCAGAAACCTCCAATTTTCATACACCATCACAGGATACTTCAAGGTATGAGCTATGAGACCTATATCAAGTTGTCATTCATAATTTTGTGGCTTAGAAGCTCAGCTAAATACGATATTCTCCATTATAATTTAAAGGCCATTGAATTATCAGAGTTTTAAAATGTTTATATACAATTTCAACTTTCTTTCGTGAATCTAAGCCTATATGCGACGAGAGAAAAACACACTTCTTCAAAAGCTATGGCAAAGGAAGAACAATAAGAGGAAACTGAAAGAGAAGGAGAAAAGAAAGGGAGAAATTGGAGAAGGGTAGAGGGGAGAAAAGAACGACAGAATTGGAAGAGAGAGAGAGAGAGAGAGAGAGAGAGAGAGAGAGAGAGAGAGAGAGAGAGAGAGAGAGAGAGAGAGAGAAACACATGGAATAGGAGAAAGAGAGAGGAATTTCGTGTGTGGCCTTTCTCTGTGTGAACGAAATATGCTTGGAGCGAATTTGCATGGGTACGCGGTTTGACTGGTCCCTTACTCTGTGGGGGAGAGAAAGAGAGGAAAAAAGGCAGGAAAAGAGAGTGAAAGAGAATGGTGGGGAGAGTTAGAGAGGAGATATACAGAGGGGTGTATGGAAGAATAAATATAGGAAGGGAGAAAACGAGACAGAGAAAAAAAAGGAAGACGAAAGAAAATGAATGATAGAGTAGGGTTAAATAGAAAATAGAAAAAGGAGGAATGTCAGTGGAAAGTTAAAAACGACATGTAAATTAGAACAAAAATGAACAAGTGAATGTGAGAGGGGAAAAAAGATCTATACTGTATATTGTATGGTACAAGAAACAAGAGAAACTGAAAGAAAATAGATTTATATAATGTTGGTGACCAGAATGACGCGGGAAACTACAAGATCAGAAGTAGGAAAAATGCGTGTGTTGGTCAAAGAAAGACAAACAAATAGATGGACAGAAGTAGTGACACACGGGAAGACAAAATGAAGTTAAATTGTTGGAAGTGCTATTTGAGTAAGTAGGTAACCATATATATATATATATATATATATATATATATATATATATATATATATATATATATATATATATATATATATATATATATATATATATATATATATATATATATATATATATATATATATATATATATTATATCACACACGAACCCAGACAGAAAGGCAGACACACCCACACACAGTCACGCATGCACGCTCGTTCGCACACATACACTCACACACACGTCACGGCTTTCAGACTGGCACTCAACTGCGGAGAGGGGGGCGTAAGGGAATATTCCGAATACCACATCACTCATAGTACTGTACAATTGCTTTACATTCTTTGAGCATTTAGCACTATTGCTGGTATGAATACAAAATGAAACTCCCTGAGGCTACAATTTTATCAACAATGTGTTTACCGACGCCTAATGGCCTTATAAGTATTCAGTAAAATTTAATATGATGATGTTATAAAATCATTCTCTGTTAAATTGTGAGGAATAATAAGCTTAATTTTACTTTAGTTTGGTTTACACATAAGGCTAGCACTTCAATTCACCTGATAATCTACTGCCAATATTATTGTACCAACAGTCAATATAAGAGACTGGAAGAGAGATGTGGATACCTGTGAGCTCAGGTGGATTAGAGTGTGTGTAGTGAAGGCGGTGGAGGCAGTAACCCCGTCAGGAGGCAGCCATAAATATTAATAAGGCTGAGTATTGGAGTATCGCCCCCGCTGTCTCGTGGGTGATTTTGTCTCGTTCAGCGAGTTAGGCAGAAGCGCCCACACCTCCATCAGGCCTCTCCCTCCCTTCCTCGGTCTTCGATCTCGCCACGCATACATTACTCTACTCTATCATACACAAAGGTTCGATCGCCTCTACTATAGGTTACTTATTTAAGATTAATCTGGTGAGTTCGATTAACATAATAATACTGATGACGTACCGCACACACAGCTTCTTTCATTCAAGGTCCACGCATAGAGAGAAATATATGTAGTAGAGATGACTAGACCTTGGATGTATTTATAGTAGAATGGTACTGTGTATATAAGGGGCTGATCGAAGGCTGAGGAGACGTGAAACTGGAGCATTAACCATAACTCTCACACACAAGAATAGTGGAGGACCTGTAGGTAGAGTATGGTAGAGTAGAGTAGAGTAGAGAAGAAAAGAAAAGAGAAGAGAAGAGAAGAGAGAGGGGAGTATTATAATATTCCAGGGATGAAGTAGGAGGTAAAAAAGCAAAACAAAGGTGAAGAATTATATTGTTTCCAAAGGGTTAAGTAATGAGGAAAAGGAGTATTATTATTATTATTATTATGAAATATGTTGGGAAAGAAGATAGAAAAGTCTCGCGAGGTATATCATAGTAAATGAGGTTGGAGGAAGAGTAAGGGGATCTCTCATTACTTCTGAGGATAAAAATAGGCAGCGGATGGTCGAACATTTTTTTATTATTATTATTATTATTATTATTATTATTATTATTATTATTATTATTATCATTATTATTATTATTATTTATCATTATTAATTTATTATTGTTATTGTTATTGTTATTATTAGTATTGTTATTATTATTATAATTATTGTTATTTTTGTTATTATTATGATTATTATTAATATCATTACTTGTAGGAGTAGTAGTAGTAGTAGTAGTAGTAGTAGTAGTAGTAGTAGTAGTAGTACATTATTATTAATTTATTATTATTACGGAAGCATAAAAAGTTGAAGAATGAATAGAACAGTGTGGAGCGAAAAGAAAATCCCCGACGTCATCAAGGAAAAGGTAAACTAATCCCCGGCGTCAGGAGGGAAGGAGAATAACTAAAGAGGCAGCAGGGTGATGGTAGGCCTCTGGCAATCCTCTGGCCTTTGATGGTATTGGTGATGGTGTTGGTGGTGGTGTTGGTGATGGTGTGTTGGTGGTGGTTTGGTGGTATCGTTGTTGGTGTTGTTGTTGGTGTTGGTGTTGTTGTTGTTGTTGGTGGTGGTGGTGGTGTTGGTGGTGATGTGTTTTGTGGTGGTGGTGTTGGTAGTGGTGGTGTTGGTGGTGGTGGTGGTGGTGTTGTTTTTATTGTGGTTTTGTTGGTAGTGATGGTGTTGATGGTGATATTTTTTATGGTACCTGCAGTGGTGTTGGTGATGATGGTGTTGGTGTTAGTGGTGCAAGTTTAGATGGCGTGTCATAAAGTCTTGAATACCTTGGTCTAAATGGGACTTGTTCTTGGTGCACTCAAAATTTTGGGTGTTCTTAATTCTTGTGTTTATTTTCTTCCATAACGCGTGATGTAGTCAGAAAATTGGAGATCAGTGAGTCCTTCAAATATTGCCACGAAACACCACCTATATTGAAGGACCTTGTTTCGTGGCATAGTCAGAAGGAATCATAAGTATCCAAATCTCATACACGATCACAGGGTCCTTAAGTAAATCATGATTGTTAGCCGGTTCTTTCCGTCGGGACTCATCTCTCTCTCTCTGCTTGGAAAGTGTTGGACCCAATCATAAACAAGCGAGGAAAGTGGTCTGAGAAGTTGGTTGTAAGCATGGAGGTAGTATGGTTGTAAGACACAAGACGCCTTCCTCTCTCCCAGCCCCTCCTTTCCTGCCTCCCTCTCTCCCAGACCCTCCTTTCCTGCCTCCCTCTCTCCCAGACCCTCCTTTCCTGCCTCCATCCCTCCCAGACCCTCCCATTTTGTCTCTCATCCTTCCCTCGTCCCTCACTTTCTCTCCCTCACTTTCTCTCCCTCACTTTTCCCTCTCTTTCTCTCCCTTACTTTTCCCTCACTTTCTCTCCCTCACTCCTCCCTCACTTTCTCTCCCTCACTCCTCCCTCCACTTTACGTCCTCTACCTTATAACCCGTCTCTCCTGCCCTGTTCTTACTCCTTCCCTTCTGCCGTTTACCCTCCACTCGCCCCTACCCTCTTTCCTCTACACTCTCTCCTCTACCATCTTTCCTCTACCCTCTCTCCTCTACCCTCTTTCCTCTACCCTCTTTCCTCTACCCTCTTTCCTCTACCCTCTTTCCTCTACCCTATCTCCTCTACCCTCTCTCCTCTACCCTCTCTCCTCTACCCTCTCCTCTCCCCTTCTCTCTCCTCACCTCTCCAGAGTTCGTGATTAGCCCATTAGCTCGATGAAAGAGTCTTAACAATGGTAAAAGTCCTCTTTAATGGAGTCATGAATTTCACTTAGCGACCTGAGTTCACCGAGTATCTTGAATAAAAACTGTATATTCCTGTAAATATACCTTGCCCCTCTTTCTTTGCCTTCCCCATATAAAGGTAAGTAGTGACCTGGCCTACTTTGTGTTAAGGCAGATCTGATGAAAAAACACCAAGTCTCTTCCAGGTGATATCAAACACTGAACACCTATATTTGTGTCGGTTATCGTGTTTATAATTATAATGTCGGTTATCGTGTTTATATAATAATGTAGACAATTATCAACTTGTAAGCGTTTGTTGTAGCAAATTTGTCATGACTTGTGTATTTGCCACAACACCCACGAAATGGAATGAAAGTCCCGGTGCATTTTATCTAACCTAATAAAGAAATGCACTATTCATTCCCTGATCACTAAAAATATATGGAGACATTTAAACATCCCTGGCAAATATGTTTATTACACACACACACACACACACAGAAACTTATCACTGAACATTATTTTTTCTTGCCCTCCTTTCCTAAATTTAAGCACAGTATTACGATTTCCTTCCCCATCTCCTTCGTTACTCTAACTTTCCTTGGCACATCTATGTTTTTCTCTCTTCACTTCCCTCCCGGACGCTCACCGGGGCCTCAATCACACTTGTGTTTCCCTCTGACTTCACGCTCTCCTTCCTTGCTCTCCCCCTCTATCTCTCTCTCATCTTTATATCCCCCTCCTTCCCTTCTTCCTCTCTCTTTCCAGTCCATTCCCTCCCTTTCACCTCTTTTGTCTCCCTACCCCCCTTCCTACCAATTCTTTCTTCTTTTTTTTTACCTCACCCTCTACATTATTTCTTTCTTCCTTCGCTCACTCACTTTCGTCCCATATTCTTCCATCTCGTTTTTATTTATTATATCACCTTCCTCTCTTTTCTCTCTCTTTATCTATCTATCTCATTCTGTTCCCGTTTTCTCCCATACCTTTTAACTTTTACATCTTTTACTTTTTCTTTCATCTCTCAGATGTTCAGCATATCCCTGGTTTATATCCTACTTTCTCCCCTACACTAGTACTTACTATTATATGATCTCACAAATCAGACCTAAAGAACATTACACTCAACCCTCCAGTTTCAATCCATTCCCTCTCCTACCTCACCTCCTCATCATCTTCCTCCTTTAAATTCGTTCCTTTTATATTTCGTCCGTCTTTTCTTCCCAGTTCTCCGTCTCTCACTTCTCACTTCATCTTTCCACTCCCTCACACCTTCCCCCCTCGTTCCTTCCTTCTTTTTCCTCTCAACCCTTATCTTAATCTTTGCTTCCCCTCAACTCTGTCTGTTTCCCTCGCTCTCTTCTATCTCTCTTAAGTACTCAGGGCATTTCTTCACCTCCACTACTTCCCATCTCCCCATAGTCTCACTCACATCCTTTTTTTCTCCACTTTTCTTCGTCCATTTGTTGTTGTCGATCCTCAAGCACTACATCCTTCCCTTTCACCTCCCTTCCAACTTCACTTCCTTCCTAATTCCCACTCTCCTTTCTTGGACATTTCTCATCTGCCCTTTCCTTCCACAACTTCCTTCCTTTCTTACTACTCTCCTCCCTTACATCATTCCTCTTCCTACACTAAATCTCTCCTTCGCTCCCTTCCTTCCACTGCCTCTTCCCTCCACTGCCTCTTCCCTACTACTCTCCTCCTTCCAACATCTCACCCCCTTACATCACTTTTCTTGCTGCACTGCCTCCAACCTTCCCACACATCACCTCTTTCCTTCCCTCACATCACCTCTCTCCTTCCATTACCTCCTCCTTCCACTGCCTCCTCCTCCTTCCTTACATCATTCCTCTCCTTCCACTGCTTCCTCCTTCCCTTACATCACCCCTCTCCTTCCACTTACATCGCCCCCCCTTCTTCCACGGCCTCTTCCCTCCCTTACATCACCCCTCTGCCTTCCCGGCCTCCTCCCTCCCTGCTCCATCATCCAGCAAAATTACGTTCCTATAACTTCATAAGCGGAACAGCCACAGAGGCCACTTTCTCTCCACACACAGCCTGGGCGCGTTGCTTAGGGAACAGGAGGGATCTTCCTAGTATATTATTCTAATTTAATCTAGATCGACCAAATTTACTTACGTAGGTTTATATTGTTCGTTGTTGGTGTCTGTGGTAATGGTTGCTTCCAGTATCCTATCCTACCTTAGCCCCAAATTCCTCGCCATTAGACACGTGTTACCATCTTTTTGCCTTGGGAATCAGATGCATGATAGTGTGAATTCATGACCTAATTTAATCCAAGCTAAGAGTATCCCTACCTTATACACTATAGTTTCGTTGCTTCTTTGGGTATGAATAGTCCTGAGTCTTTGTGTATAAATAGCCCTGAGTAGTCTTCTCATCTTATGTAACCTCCCTTACCTGCATGCATAAGATATTCGTACCTCTTGCACTATAGTGTCGTGGCTTCATACGGAATTAAAAAACATGAATCGTCTGATCTGATCTAACCTACATTACTTACACGGGCATCTCATGGCTTTACATGAGGAATCAGGAGTGGCTCTCTATTATTTCCTTCGTCGCCTCTATTATCAGCGACTGGTGTCTTACCACAGATCCGACCCGCTATTTGCGTTGTGTCTATATGCTAAGTGATGCTTTGACCCGAATTCTTTTGAACGTTTGTCCTTGGATGACACGTGCACTTTAAAAGACATGATGTTGTTCCGTTTGAGGGAGTGGCATTATTCATTTTTTAACCTTGACGTGTTTGTTGAAATCCCACAGTCGCAGCAGATGCGAGTTTTTTTACACTTAAGGGCGACTCACTCTCTCTTCGGAATACACAAAGGAATGGCACTTTTCAGTCATAACACACAGATAACAGGTTTTTGAAATATTTTCTTCGTTGAATAAATCTGCCTAACTCTGTTTGTAATAAACATGAATATAATAATACTTGCAATAGATTTTGTAAAGCGATTGAAAATGAAACTCCGCATTCCTACAGGAAACTAAAGTGAGAATAAATGTACTTGTTTTGAATATTCACACTCGCCTTTTAACTCGCATTACACTCTTGATAGGTTTTGAAACTACTCTTCTTAAGGTAAATTACATTATCATACGAAGTCGGGGTAAGATTCCATCAGCGTGGCAGAGGTGGGGTCTGCATACTTTGGTTGGGTGGCCTTCCCTTGAATACATATTATGGGAGTCTGAAGGTGAGCGTGGGGGGACTTTTGTGACTAGAACCGGACTCATTAGTTTGTCGTACAAAGTAATGGCGTAATTCAAGAGAAAGGAAAGAAGTTCTCCTCCCGATATAATTTTGATTGGCTTTGAATTTTGTGGCAGGTATGAACGAATGTGTTTGACTGGTTTGCATGCATGTTATGTTGAAATAATGTTGAAATGTAAAGGATGGATACAATTTCTCTTTTCTCCTGATACGATACACTTGAAACTTATGCTATAAATATGTTTCTCATCTCAGGTATGTTCTTCTTGATATGGCGACTGTCTCCAGTCGATAACTTTTACATTTTATTTTTCTTACATTTCCACCTTTTTCTCCTTTTTTCTATCACATTACTTATTCTTCTCCTCCTTGCTAGTCCCTCCTTCCCTCCCTCCACTCCCTTCACTGTCTGTCTACTTATAGTATTCTTCTGGGAACCTCTTTACTCCTCCCTCGTTACTTTTCCATCTCTCGCTACACACTTTCACCCACCTCCCCTCCCCAGCCTCTCATTAAAGTCTATTTTTTTCCCTTGTATTCTCTGCTCATCCCCCACCAGGCCTCAAAGAAGCCAGGAGGTCTGGCAACCGTACATACAGTCGTCTCCAAATGTTTTGTACCGGTATATGCTTCTTAGCCATCCATTCTCAATCTATTCGTTCGTGTTTACACTCAAGAATTCTGCTTGTAGATTTCATACGCAATAAGGTGTTGCATCCATCATTGACTTGTGTATTAAGAAACCAGACTGCTGTACTATCAGAAAAGGTTAAGCAGGTGTCCCGCTGGCATGCTCTCCTCAACCTGCTCATCAAAACTAAAACTTCCCCTATTCTCTACTTTGTCATTAGATGTTCCCTGTACACCCTTGTATCAAAACTAAACAAAATTTAGCCCGAAAGCAAAAAGTAAAGCGGATACAAAACGGTGTGCTCATGTGATAGAGCCTCTAGAGTCTAGACGGCACCTCCCAAACATTTAGAGACAACTGTGAAAAAAGGCTGTGAGTCTCCGGCGAAGGACAGTAATCGGTGGCGTCTGAGCATAAAAGTCCCCGTATGTTGAGTCTCCCAGACCCTAATACCCCCCTTGGAGCCCACACCGAGGTAGGGGGCCGCTTTAATTGTCCCTCTAGTTGGATGGTACAAGAGGAAGACAAGGACACACACACACACACACACACACACACACACACACACACACACACACACACACACACACACGGTCTCTTTGAATGTTGCACACACTCATGCTCACAAACGGGAACACGCTGACAAGGAAAGATGGAGTGGGAGATACAGAAGCACACACATTGCATGGCCTCCCTTAGATCTTGCAAACACACACGTACACGCACACGCACACGTACACGTACACGCACACACACCAGAACAAGCTCTAACTCCCAGGTATGTACACAGACAGACACAGTTGAGCACGAAGAAATTAGATACACACAAACACATAAGCAGCAGCAGCAGCAGAAAAGGAAAGAGGGCTGAAGTTAATACGAACATAATATAAAAATATAACATTGAAACACAGGCACAGTTGACCTCAGGAATTTTTGTACATAGACCATTAGTTAAAAGGGTCTATATTCTGCACATGTATACTGTATAGGCATTATTCTGTTGACTGATTCAGGTATTAGCCAAATAGCACTACTAGGAAGGTTTAATATTAGGAAATTGATGCACAAAATGTTCTTGTTGTTATTAACCCTTTATGTCACAGTGGTGTATTCGGATTCCTGAGGCCGATTGTACGTACACTACAGTATTTAGATTAACCTGTTGATCATCAGACGCAGAGATACACGTACACAGACATATTCACAGTTACATTACACCAATATATAGTTAATTAAACAACCACAACAATATATATTATGCGTCTAGAAAACACAGACAGGGAAATATACATACGACAACAAGCAGACAAACAAAACAAACACACACTCGCAGTTAAACACAAACGCAGCCGTAGTCACTGTCGGCAAAACACCACCACAAATACGAGAGTGAAGATGGAGAGTGACAGGAAGATGCCCAGCTATAGCCCTAAGGAGACAAAGAGAGAGAAACAAAGGCAGCGAGTGACAACGGAGAAATGAAAGAAGTTTAGGAGAAAATGGACAACAGGAGGAGGATAGTATGATGGGAAGAACAGGAGAAGGGAAGAGGTGGTGGTAGACTGAGAATGTACAGTCAGTCGCAAATGTTCAGTGACACTCTTTTGCTGGTTGCAGTTTTTTTTTTTTTAATATCCTTTTGAGGTGGGTTCATGAAGGTGAGGTTTAATGTCCCGCCGCTCATAGATCCCCAAATCCTTGATCCCTCTTGTATCAAAAGTAATACCAAGAAAGTCAGGAATGAGTTAAATCACACACAATCATGGTCAAATGGACAGATAGATACAGGTAAAATGGAAGATAAAGCTGAAGTGGGATTTGGATAAATACGTGACGTGGAAACAAAAAATGAGGCTGGTTTTATTAAGATTAAGAATGTAACAATAATTTCAAGGAAGTTTTGCTCGTGATGGTGAATGATGGAGGGTATAACGGAGGGAGTAAAAGAGGAACAGGTTGGAAATGACAGGTAAAAGATAGTGAAGGATGTGGTGGAGTTCAGGAGAGAGAAATCAAATGGGGGAACAAGAGTGAATAGAGGAAGGGGAGAATAAAAGGTTGAGTCTTGGAATTGAAATCGCAAACTCTAGAATTGGAAAGTATGGAAAGGAGAGGGAATCGAGAAATCAATATATATAAAAACATCCATCTGTCTGTCTGTGTGTGTGTCTGTTTAACCGCTATGCACGGCCGCATCGTTTGACCGAGAGTAAAAAGTAATGCGTCATTTTGATCGGTGAAGCCTGTACCGTATTCCTTCCCTAGTGTCCCCACCATACCCCACCCCCATCTACTTTCCCCCACCCCCATCTTCTCCCCCCACCCCTATCTTCTCCCCCCCACCCCTATCTTCTCCCCCCACCCCTATCTTCTCCCCCCACCCACCCCATCTTCTCTTCTCCCCACCCCCATCTTCTCTCCCCCCTACTCCCATCTTCTTCCCATCCTTCTCTCTCCGCTGTCTAGTTCTCCAGGCAGATGCTCTCCCAAAGGACATTACTTTCTACCTTCCTCCCCACACACGTTAGCAAGACCCATTTTGCCTAATCTTCAACTTGATGCATATACCTGACTGGACCCAAGACTGAGAAAGAGAAATGGTGAAAGAAACTGTGGGGAAAAGGAAGACGGTGAAAAGATGGAGAGAGGGAGTGAGATTAATGAGCAGGACGGGTAGGAAATTTCAAAGGTCCTTAGTGTGTGTGTGTGTGTGTGTGTGTGTGTGTGTGTGTGTGTGTGTGTTAAATATTATGGCACAAAAGACGAATGGGTTTGGATACTATTTACCCTCCGAAAGAAAAGTTGAAATATTGTTGGTATCCAAATTCTTGAAACTTGTAGTAGTAAAAAAAAAATGAAATGTAGCACAGGTATACACAAGCTACGGTAGACTCATGATTGGTAAAAATTAAGTAGTTATTATCGATGTATCTTTCAGAAATTTGAACATTTTATGAAATATTGAACTTATTTCTATACGAACACACCCTTAGAATCAGTATTATCACACACACTTACTGGACCCTTCCTAGATTATCAAGAAATCGCTATTTTCGAAAGTCTAAACTCCGAACCAAAAACATTATGGAGTGACTTGGCATTCATATTACCTACATCCTTATGGTATGTATTTGATATTATTCGGGAATGATAATTTTTCACATTATCATTAATAAACATTTTATATTATCTAAAAAACATTTGGGAACATTTTCTTTTTGGTATATAAATATTCACGTACCGTACTGGAAACATTTTTGGAGTGACTTGTCTCTAAAATATCTCCAGTAAATTTGAGCATCTTCCAGTGCGATACATTCTTATCATGAGGAAGGAAGGAAGGAAGGAAGGAAGGAAGGAAGGAAGGAAGGAAGGAAGGAAGGAATGGATGGTGGTACTACTGGTGGTGTGGGTTGTTAAGTGATGAATGGCTTTTCCCCCACTTTGTCTCTACTTCATCATTTTATATACTCCATCCCCAGCCCCATGCACCCACCACCACTACCACTCTCCATCTCTCATTTCTCCATCACTCTTTTCCGTGTTCCCATTCCCTCTTTCATCTCTATCACCTTTCTCCTTCTTCTCACTTTCATCTCTATCACCTTTCTCATTCTTCCCTCTTCCTTCTCCATCTCTCACTTCTTTCGCCATCAATCTCTCACTTCTTTGACCAACACTCTCCATCACTCTCTCTCTTCCTTCTTCATCTCACTCCATCTTCAGGCTATATTTATTCTCTACCTCTTCTCTATCTTTCATTCTCCATCAACAGTTCATTCTCTCTTCTCTCTTCCTCTGGCTCCTTTACCTCATCCTACTTCCTTCTCTCCCATTCTCTCTCACCATTCAGATCTCCCTCCCTACGTCTCTTTCCACTCTCACTATTAAGCTCCCTCCCCCCCTCCTTCTCTCTCTCCCTCTCCCTCCCTCCCTCCCTCCCTCCCTCCCTCTGTCTCCATAGTGACATTTTATTCCATCATCACTCCCCCTCCATTTCGTACCCGTCCCCTCCGTTTCCCTTCCATTACTCCACTTTCATCTCTCTCTCTCTCTCTCTCTCTCTCTCTCCTTCATTTTTCACCTTCCACTGTTCTAATGTCGCTGTGCCTGCTTTTTTTCTCTTCTATTTATGTGCCGCTATACCATCTCAGTCTTCTGTTATCAGTCATTTGTTTACACTGCCACACACACACACACCACATTTACCCATTCTGTTTACATTCTCACACAACTATTTTTCATTCCCGACCGTGTATTTACAGTTACACCTTCGTATAAGTGGTTCACCTTTCTATTATCATCTTCACACAGTCATATACAACCCATTCAATTATTTACCTTTTTTTTCATTTTTTTAGGTGATACTTTATGCAATCTCCCTGTCCTCCACATCAGCCTACTCGTACACTTTCTACCGTCCACCATCCTCATTCACTTCTCTTGCCACAACCTCAGGGCAAACTTCCTCCTTCTCTTTCCCTCCTCATTCAACTCCTCCTCCTCCTCCTCCTCCTCCTCCAACTCCTCCTCCTCCTCCTCCTCCTTCTCCTTCCCTCCTCATTCAACTCTTCCTCCTCCTCCTCCTCCTCCAACTCCTCCTCCTCCTCCAACTCCAACTCCTCCAACTCCCTAGAATGGGCAGAAACCACTGAGGAGGAACGACTGGCCTTCTTCTCTCCAGGGTAAGAGGTACATTTTCTCCCCCTCAGCTTGACATCCAACACATTTCAGCCATTAGCTTTGGTCGGATGTACGGACGCGGTCATAAGTTTCGTCTCGTGCCCCCCCCCCCCCATCCCCCTTCCACATACACACACTTTTTGTAACCCTCTCACATTTTTTCTAGTATTTTTTTATATAACACTAGCGAAACAATGTCCACTCACATGCATTTTATCTTATATATTGATTTCTCTTTAATTGTTTCTTTGTTGCTTGAGTCGAACTACAAGACAATTGATTCCCACTTACACCGTCGAGGTTCATATTATTATTATTACTGTTTTTTGTATGGTGTTAAGGTGGTAGTTCTTTTTTTGGTACATTGGAGTGGCCATGATTCCTCCAATGTATGCCATTCAATATTCTTAACCAACCAATATTCTTTCTCCAACTCATTTCCTTCAAACTTCCCTGCAATTTTGACAAGCGGATCATAATTATGTTTTGAGTAAATTAGAGGGTTATTAATCCCACCAAACTATGCCACACAACACACCCACAGATCCCCCTACTGAGCTGTTATGTTTCCTAGTATAGTTTGGAGGAGGAAACACTCGCCCTCCCCCCACCCCACCCAACCCAACCCCCACAATTCACAGAAAACAAAATAATGACCCCTTTATCTCCTTACCCTACTTCTCAGCTCCTCGTACCATTCTTACTCGCCGTGTACTCAGTCTCCTTCGCCTCGTTGATCTCTTTCAGCTTCTCTCAAGACAGTCTCACTCTCCTTGCCACACCTCCTGTATAGCCATTCATTCTCTAAGCCCAACACACAAAAAAACACTATATTAAGTTTTTCCTCATTCGGACCACGTTTTCCTCACAGACCACTCACAGCGTCACTCCTGTTTCTCTCTCTCACTCTCTAACACACACACACACACACACTCACACACACACACACACACAAACACACACACACAAACAAACAAACACACACACACACAATGAACAGTTTCCTTCTCATATCTATAGCAGCCTTTCTGAGACCACTTAACAACAATACCTTTCACAGAACACTCCCAGCACACCACCCACAGCACCTACTACAACCTCCTTACAGCTACCTGCCCACGAGTACATTTGGCCAACACTTAACACGATTACTTCTTCTTCTTGCTTCTCTCCTCTCGTCCTCCCTCCATCCCAGTGTCGACCATTTCTTCCGTTACCCCTCCCTACCTCACTATTCCGTTTCTTTTTTCTCCTCCTCTTCTCCCCATGTCATTTTTACTCTCTCTTTCTATCTCTCTCTCTCTCTCTCTCTCTCTCTCTCTCTCTCTCTCTCTCTCTCTCTCTCTCTCTCTCTCTCTCTCTCTCTCTCTATCTCTCTCTCTCTATCTCTATCTATCTCTATCTATCTCTCTCTTTTCTCTCTCTCTCTCAATAGCTTAGCCACCATTTTCTTTACTGATTTCTGATAGTGAGGGCACGAACTTTACATCCTGCCAGTACAGCCTTTGGTCACAGGTAGCCAGGCAAGAGAGTGACTATGGTGAAGGAAGGAAAGGAGGGGTTGAGAGGAGAGGAGGGTGAGGCCAGGCTAGTTGGCTGATTGCTGGGGGCTGAGTGGCTATTGTTAAAGGAATTGCTCTTTTCACACGATTTTAACATTCCCCTCCTTGACTTTCTTATCCTTTTAAATATTTGGTATTTCTCTGGTAAATATAATCGATGGTAAAAAAAAATATATGTCAGCATAGGCTTCTTGTAGGTAAGCTATTGCGAGAATTTTTTTTTTTTCTCTAGAATATTATGTATTGTGTTTCCTTGAGCTGTGAGTAATTCACAGTGTTTTAATTAAATGAAATGATAGAAAATATAAAAATCCTCTTTCATATTCGAGACTGTCATTATATGTTATGCTCTTGAAACTACAGTGTAAACAAAGTTTGAGGCAGGAGTACCGAGGACAGAAGAGAAAGAGAAAACGAGCAAAAAGATAGACATTCATTTAGGCATATATCGTACTGAAACATTCCCTGTTCTCTGTCATCATCAAAACGTGAGAGCGAACCAGTAACGAAGTCTGGCCTCTGATGTGTTCCCGGCATGCATAATAATTGCATTTTACACCAGGGATAATACTGTCCCACTGAGCTTTAAACCCTCGTTGTTTTGTCACTCACAGTCCGACCTCAGCGATGCTATGTCAGCGGATTTTTTACGAGTACAGTGTTTATATCTTGTATATGAATGTTCTGTTGTTGAAAGAATTACAGAAAATGAAAGAATACCGCGCTTGGCCTGGAATACCTTGTAGTAGACGACACTGTATAGTAGAAGATGATAGGGAAAAAAAGCTGAATTTTAAAGGATCTAATTTTTTATTGAGGAGACGACTGTGGAGTAGGAATCATTTTGCAACCAGGAACGTGTGTGGTAAAGCAAGGAATCGCTTGGTGTAGCAGGAAAACGTGTGGTGGAGAATATATGCATGTCGTACCAAGAGAAAATATATCAGGGCAGGAAAGCGTGTGGTAGAACAGAAAGACTTGTGGTAGAACAGGAAAGCGTGTATTGAGAGAGGAAAGCATGTAGTGGCAGGGTGCAGTAGCGGTTCAAGGCAAGGCGTGGTGGTGGTTGTGGTGGGTGGAGGTGGTCGTAACTCTACTTGCCGGCAGTGTGTGGAGGCGGCCACCTGGAGCCCCTGGGAACAATTACCTTCCAGCCGCTTGTTTACCTAATTGTGCACACCAGATCAGCCGTGCCGCCCCTTCCCCCTCGCCGCCACCTCCTACTTCTCTTTTTCTCTTCCACCTCGATTACTCTCGTCTTCGAGTAGTTTACGTCTCGTATCTTTGGAAATTTTTTCAGGAGTTATGCTTTCACCTGTCCCAGCTATTAATAGGCTACGCTTGACCTGTGTATTTATTCTACTTCCCTTGTAAATATCATATATATATATATAATTATAAGATCAGTGTAAGGTTCTGCATGAGGTGTGAGAGTTTTCCTTGGTAAGGTAGTGAAGTGTTTTCGGGTGAGCACTTCCTTGTGGCAGAAAAACGAGCTAAGCCGTGAAGTATACAGGCATCATTCAGTGCTTGCCTTCCTTCTCACACCAACACCCAGATTCTTATCCTTCCTTATCCTGACTCACCAGACCGTTTACCAGGATTAGTAGCGAGCGGAAGGAGTTCACGAGAGGAGAGCAGTATGTATGTATGTATTTTGCAGAAATTCGAGAGAAGGGCAACAATTTGTAGCAGGTATATATAAAAAGAGATGGTTGATATGCACGAGAGGAGTTGGGAACTTTTCGAGGAATTGTTGCCTCCAGGTTGAAATTAAACCACAGGTTCTATAGTGAAGGTGTGAGTCCTGAATTAAATCATATACGTCTCGTTGGTAAAGTGTAGGGCCATATTCATGAACATTCAAAATGTATACAATGGCGTAGTACCGGTACGATGGGTCTGTTGTTTGTCTATGGAGCCGTCGTACCAGTACTACACCATCATCAACACCACGCATGTTCTTGCATACGGTTCGTAGACTCCCGATTTCTCCTTTACGTGACAGGTAACAGACTGCCTCAATAAGGTGGTCTATTACTTGGCACAGTTTGGAACATTAGATAATGTATTTATCCCCGACAGAATCACAGGCTTCTAAAGGGGGTCACTTTTTTTTGACGAATTGGAAGGGTATAGATTCCTTCAAACTATCCCAGTAAACTAACTCCTTCAAACAACAAGTATACAGGAGATTTGTTTCGAGGCATTGTTTTGTGAGCTACGTAAACTCCGATTCGCCAAACAAAGAGACGATCCGTGTAATGTGTGTTGGGTTGGTTGGTGATGGTGGTGGTGGTGGTGGTGGTGGTTGTCAAGGAGGGAAGGTCATAATACCCAGGTTTATGGGTGTGATCCAGACTCATAACTCCCAAAGCCACATTGCACAGCTTCCACTATACTCGCTCTCTCTGTACGGCCATCTATATATATTTTTGTATTTTTTTGTAAGCACAAGTGTTTGTTCGTTTATTAGTATTTATTTTATTAAGATTCGTTGTGTTCACACAAAATAAATAAAATACTTTAACAAACAGAAAGTTGATTTAGTTATATACTATAACATAGAAAATTGTGCAAATATTGATCGAATAAGCTTCCGTAGCCTGACCTTCCACGTCAGGCAACCCGATGCTATAAAATGTCTTCAATCTCATAATAAACGTGATCACCGGCAACGCTTTTCTGCGCCAGTGACCGTGGAGCAGGCAGGAGGCGGCTTATAAATGGTTGTGTTATCACTACCATCCCCTGCCCCTGCACCTTTCACCCTTCCTGTCCTTCCAACCTTTCATCTTGCCCGTCCACCTCTCCTCTTGCCCGTCCATCTCTCCTCTTGCCCGTCCACCTCTCCTCTTGCCCGTCCACCTTTCCTTTTATTCGTCTACCTCTCCTTTTACCCGTCCACCTCTCCTCTTGCCCATCCACCTCTCCTCTTTCTCGTTTACCCTCCACTTGCCCTCCACAATCCCTCTTACACACACACACTCAGTATACACATTACCTTTAAACCAACGCAAATCCAAATCCTACGAGGCATCACACCAGACGATTTGAAATATCACAAGATCACATTTACTGTCATCAGTCAAAATCCTCAGTCCTATGATGATTGTACTTTCTCTTTCTCTGGCTGGTCTCCACAATTCCCGGACCACCACCACCCTGTGTCTGATTGCCGGCGCTGACAACACATTGATCTCCAGTAATGATATCTCAAGCGGCTGGTAATTAATTGTGATCAGTCTGGCGTGAAAATAATCACCTGGA
>JAWZYT010006176.1:60000-75521 GCA_034508575.1 Petrolisthes manimaculis
CCTCCATTTTTGTTCACTCCCCTCTTCTCTGATATGATTTTTCTTTGTTGCTGCCGTTGTTGTTGTTGTTGTAGTGGGGGTGATGGTGGTTATGGTGTATATTGTTATTATTGTTGTTGTTGTTGTGGTAATGGTGGTGGTGTATATTGTTATTGTTGTTGTTGTGGTAGTGGTGTGGTTGTAGTGGTTGTAATTGCTGTTGTGGTGGTGGTTATGATTATTATTCTTTTTTTGTTGTTGTTGTAGTTATGGTTGTTTTTATTTTCCTTTGTTATGGTCTTCGTTATTGTTATTTGCTTTTGTTGTTGTAGTTGTTGTTTGTTCACTTCTCTGGTCTTCCACACAATTTTCTCCATTTTCTTTATATTTTTATGTATGTTCTCCCCTCCATTACCACGCTCTATCTTCCTTTTAACCAGTGTGGCAGACAGACAGACAGACAAACAAAGCTCTGGTACTGCGCCAAAGTTTCCTGTTGTTCTTGTACCTTGTAAGACTCAACAAAAAGATAAGAAGGGAAGTGACCTGTTATGTTACACGTACACTGTGGACTCCAAAGGGCACTGACTGATGTGTATTAGTTATTATCCCAAACCAGACCAGTATGGAACTTTTTTGTTAATGGATTTTAAGCTAAATTTAACAAACAACGGCTGATGACTATTCCAGTAACTAGGAAAAATAATTGAAATACTAGTACCGCCTGACGGATAATCAGTTCAGTTTTTATATATGTTCATCTTTCCTTACAATATTTCTTTACTCTCATATTTGTTCTCCATTGTTCACTGTTCTCTTGCCTTGCAAACCTTTTTAAAAAAGAAATTAACTTTTTCCATTTTCCACTCACATCTTTCCTTTCTCTCTTCTTTTCACTCACAGACCTTTCCTTTAGCTTTTATTCTTCCATTCATTTACACTATTTTCCCAAAAAATATCTCCTTCCATTTTCTCTCTCTCTTTTTTTTTCCTTTCTTTCACTCTTTCTCCAACTTGCACTATTCTATTTTTCCTCTCACGACTTTTCCCCATGTCTCCGACCCAGCCCCTTCCCTTTCCTCTGCATCCTCTCTTCATCGTATTTGCTGCCTTCCTCACACCCTCTCCACCTGATGCACACACATAAATCTACAACATGTTAGTCGTAAATAATTTCTCCTTTAGATATTTCTTTCCTCATAAAAAAAATGTCAATAATTCACAGCGAGCGGAGGATATTGATATTAATATGGAACGGGGGATAACAGAGTGGTTGTTTGTTACCTGTGAAAAATTTCGCATAATTTATACAAAACGTGTCTGCACATAGTTTGTAGTTCATTATCTAGTGACCTACATAATTATAAAGTATGCAAATATGTAATTTTCTGGTATACTTAAATTTGCATCTTTAATATTGGGTAATAGATGTGGTGTTCTTGCAAAGGTATAGATTATATCGTATTATTGATATAGTTTAAGGGGTAGTGGGAGTATGGGACAGGCTTCAGGGGGGGGTTAGGGGGGTGCGGGAATAGGGGAACAGGCTTTGGGGTGGTTGAAAGCCTGTCCCCTATTCCCACACACCCCTAACCTCCCCTCAAGCCTGTCTCCTACTCCCGCACCTCCCTAAACCTCCCCCTCAAGCCTGTCCCCTACTCCCGCATCCCCCTAAACCTCCCCCAAAGCCTGTCTCCTACTCCCGCACCTCCCTAAACCTCCTCCCCCCCAAGCCTGTCCCCTACTCCCGCACCCCCTTAAAAGTCTGTCGCCCTCCAAGCGACATTTAAGAGTCCCGCCTTCATGGTATAGTGAAGGCAACTGTACAAGGTGAACAAGTTTTTTATGAAGACTGAGAAAGATGTACGTACAAGTGTTGAAACAGACGGAGGCAAAGAGAAAAAGGATGGTTAAAATCTGACTGGCAGCTTGGGACAATGAAGGGGAAATTTCAAAGGTTTGTTATATGCTTGTGCTTGTGAATGTGTGTTTGTGTTAACTTTGTACCATACAGCATCGTTTAGGAAGATAGTCCTGGTTGACGTTGAAGAAATATAGACATTTTACCCTGTCTCTCAAAAACCCTTCCATAAATCCCACTTGCATAGGAAAGGGAAGGGAGGGAGAGGAGTGAAGCTTGGCAGAGGATAAGAAAAGGTGGGGCGGTGAGAGAGAGGAGGGACAAGGGGAGAGGAGGGACATGGGGAGAGGAGGGACAAGGGGAGAGGAGGGACAAGGGGAGAGGAGGGACTAGGGGAGAGGAGGGACATGGGGAGAGGAGGGACAAGGGGAGAGGAGGGACAAGGGAGGATAAGGGGATGTGCCAGGGATAATACAGGAGGGAGACGCGGCGAGGGGAGGGGACAATGGAGGGAAGAAACCAGGAAGGAAGGGAGGGGAACCAGAGAGGAGAAATGGAGTTTGGGACAGTTTGCTGTGAAGAGGAATTAAATAAAAAGACGGAAATCTGAAGGAAGAGAAGTGTAAACAAGAAATAGATATAGAAGGAGGAGAAGGATTACCGTACAGTGTGTGTATGTGTGTGTGTGTGTTTGTGTGTGTGTGTGTGTGTAAAGAGGATGTTGGAAAAGAGATTGCAAGGAAGAAATACGAATGACATGAAAGACGTGAGGGAATTCAGTAGAACAGACAGAGAACGAAAGAGAGAATGAGACAAGGGCGTGTACAGAGAAGGAGAAAATTCAAGTGAAGATATCTGAGTGTGAAAATGCATCGGATGGCGGTGCGAAAGAGAATTACATCGTGTGAGGTTGTGAGAGAATGATGATAAAGTTGAGGTTGAGGGAGAAAGAAAGAGAGAATGGGAGTGATAGCTTACAGTAAAAGTGAGAAGAATAATTGAGTGAAGTTGAAATAGAGAAAAATTGTGAGCACGAGGAGGGAGAGAGAGAGAGAGAGATAGAGAGAGAGAGAGAGACGGAGAGAGAGAGAGAGAGAGAGAGAGAGAGAGAGAGAGAGAGAGAGAGAGAGAGAGAGAGAGAGAGAGAGAGAGAGTTGTAGTAGTAGTAGTAGTAGTAGTAGTAGTAGTAGTAGTAGTAGTAATAGTAGTAGTAGTAGTAGTAGTAGGGATAGGTATATATGATGGTGAAAGAAAGAGAAAAATGAGATATAGGAAGGAAGAAAGAAAAAACGAATGAGAGAAAAAATGAAAAGGAAGAAAGAACAGGTAAATGATAAAAAAAAAACTAGGGAAATATGCCAGACAAGAGAAAGGAAGAAAGGGTAGAGAATATGGAGATAGTTAAAACCGATTAAAAAAAAAACACACACACACAGGCAAGAAGGGAAGCGAAAAAGAAAAAGTGGAAGGCTGTTGGATTTGGTTAGGTTGGGTTGAGAGAGAGAGAGAGAGAGAGAGAGAGAGAGAGAGAGAGAGAGAGAGAGAGAGAGAGAGAGTAGAGTAGAGTAGAGTAGAGTAGAATATATAGGGAGACGGACCTTGATAATGAATGGGAGTAGGTAGAGCCGCTGTCTGTGATGTGGCGGTGAGCTCATATAGGCAACCAAGAGGCAGGGGAGAAGAAGGGAAGGGAAGGTGATGGAACGAATGGGGAGAAGGAAGGAAGGAAGGTAGGATAGCTGAGTGAGACGAGAGAGCATAATATGGGGAACCGGGAAGGAGGAGGAGAATGAGGAGGAGGAGGAGAAGGAGGAGGGAGAGGAAGAGGAAGAAGAAGAAGAAGAAGAAGAAGAAGAAGAAGAGAAAGAGGAGGAGGAGGAGGAAGTAAGAGGAGAATAATGGGAGAAACAAGTATGGAATATAGGGAGGAGCGGGATGGGTGTTGTGTTTAGAGGAGAGTAAGGCTACTTGAGAACGTTCATAAGAGGGACAAGTTGAAAGAGAGAGATGGAAGGGGCATGAAACTGAACAGAATAATCAACGTTAGAAAGGGATAATGCTAAAGAAAACTGAGAATGGTAGAAAAAGAGAGAATGGATAATAACTGAGAGGGAATGGTAGAAACAGAAAGAATGGATAATAACTGAGAGGGAATGGTAGAAACTGAGAGAGAAACGTGGAATAAGAGAGACGGTGAAGGAGGGAAGGCAAGGAGGGAGGTGGTCCGCTGGGATGGAAGGCTGGGTGGGTTGGTTCTCCGTACTCATCCATTAATATCTATGGATTTACCTCCCACCTGGCCCGCGACGCAATATTGAGGAGTGACGCTGTATTGACTCCAGCCTCCTCGTTATTTACCGCCTGGGAGACACCCTGGGCCCCCGCCACCGACCCCACCAATGTTATTTATCACCCGTCTTATCGGTTTTTGTCATTCGCGCTTCTTCCCCCTCTTCCCCCCACGACTACCACTACCACCTCCTCCTCCTCCTCCTCCTCTTCTCCACCTCCTTGTTCTCACATACTTTCCTTGTTTTTCCTCCGACTCCAAGACCATCATCATCATCATCATGGCCACCACCACCTCTCATCTTCTTCCTCCTTCCTCCTCTCCTTCCTTCCTCCTCTCCTTCCTTCCTCCTCTCCTTCCTTCCTCCTCTCCTTCCTTCCTCCTCTCCTTCCTTCCTCCTCTCCTTCCTTCCTCCTCTCCTTCCTTCCTCCTCTCCCTCCTACCTCTTCCACGACCTGCTCCTTCTGTTCTACACCTCCTCCCTCATACTCCTCCAAGACATTTTTTTCCTTTTTCTCTTCTCTGTATTTCTACTTTTCACTAATTCTGTTTTAGATCGATGGCGTCCACCAGAATGTAGTTGGGGATATACTGGTTTTGACAGATTACTATATGATACAGTTGTCAATTTTAGATACAGAACAAGAAATCACTCACACAGGGTAAGAGGGGGTGGCCTATATATATGTACACAAGGTAGAAATACTGTCGGGGCAATTTTCGTGTGAAACATAGACACCCCAGACGATGGATACTGAAAAATAGTTTGATTATTGAAGGGCATCATGAGCTGTGCCAATCATTTACAAAACCATCAGACCCCTCCTGCTCCATAGTTATTTTTTTACCTTGTGTACACAGACCCTCGACGCTAACGTTCACCACTAATGCTGTACCATGTTAACTCTCCCTGTCTACCCTGTTCACTCGCCATCCCTACCATGTTAACTCTCCCTCCCTACCATGTTAACTCTCCCTCCTTACCCTTAACTCTCCCTGTCTAATCTGTTCCCTCTCTCTACTTACTATGTCTCCTCTCCCAACCTACTCTGTCCCCTGTCCTTGCTTACCCCGCGTTTCTCCCTACATACATAAAGATCTATACCTCCCTAACTCCTCTCCTGTCTTCTCTCTCTTCCCCCGCTCCCAGAGATGATGAATAATTTCCAAAGATATTGTTTTTATCTTCAGGGCATAATACAAATGGATGTTGTTTCGGAAAAGTTGTCTACGATATCTATAGTATACATGACATACCGTCTCTGTTTGTCCGCTTATAACTCCCAAACGGTTACACCAACATCCCAAACCCATATATATTCTGAATCACCATCACCAGGCCAAGGTTTTGGTATGACGTAACATGACGTAAAACTCGATGTAAAAATTACGTCAACTACTATAAATCCACCTAAAAAAAACTATTACACTCCCAAAACTGTATATTCTGAATGAGCACCACTGAGAAATGTTTTTATGACGTAACTTGACGTAAAAATTACGTTAAAATGTAAAATATTCTATTTATCGGTTCAAACCATAAAGAAGAGCTCTAACTGTTTTAATGATTCTGACAGTATATTAATTAAATCACCGCTCACTGAGTTAATAATTTAATAAAGCTGCTCACTAAACTATAAAATGTCTCCTTAGTCTTTATTCATATAGGTATCATTCCCGGATACCTTCTTTAGTATTTTATAAAATGGATTATTAACCCTAGAGGGACTGGAGTTATCTATCAATGTTTTATGTAGGTATATGATGATTGGAGAATGATTCAGAGGACTCAATTTTTTATGTGTTGATAGGGGCATGAATCTTAGGACTCGTGTGAGTGTTTGATGATTGGGGCATTAAAAATGAAGCAACTCAGTTGTTTATGTGATGATTGGGTCATGAATCTGGGGAATCAAGTGGATATTTGATGACTGGGGGCATGAATCACCAATCAGCCCATGTCTGCGTCAGTGACATGTACAACTCTGGACTCTATATGTTTCTACACGCACCGGTTTGCATAATTTTACCATTCACTGACGTCCCTTCCTTCGTCCATTGTCTGCCGCTGGTTGTGTTTTATGGCAAGGGACCTCGAGGTCTGAAACATACGACAAGCAGAATTTTGGTGTTTGTGACTGGGAGGGGGAAGGGAGAGGCAGTGACTGTAGTTACGTGTGGTTTTTCAGCTTGATCAGTTTATATTATATAGATCTTTATACTCCCTCACCATCTGCCTATTCTCCCACTATACCTCTCGCTCTCCATCTATATATTCCCTGTATAAAAGAAAGTTTAATATAATTAGGAAATTATTATTGTATTAATAAAAAAAGTACTGACTTTTTGGAGTGATGTCTTACCATTACTAGTGACAGTTGTTATGGATGAGATGGTTTAGGTGATAATCACACATTATTCATCGGTCAATATAAATTAAGAGGAAGCAAACAATAGATGATAAATAAGTTAATCTTCCACGATAAAAGTATTTTGAAATATTCCCCATTACTCTAAGTAACTAGACTAAATCTTAAACGTATAAAACTGAGGGATTTGCCAGTGACAGACTTGCCTTCCAGGTAGGCCAATGGATTTGCCATTTGGTGTGTTGAAAGCATAACTATTGCATTAAATCGATGGCGTATACAGTTTGTCAACATTATCTTTCCTCCTTCAAGTATATAAATGTCATATGTTGCTCCCTGAGTGTGTCAACGGGGGTGACGTCCATTACCGGCTCAGGAATATATTTTTATAGAAACTATAACATGAAAACGTGCTGGAAGCAAAGGGCTCCGACTTTATGGTGGGAAGAAAAATAAGCTTCTTACCGTAATGGAAGAGGAGGAATGATCTGACCACAGCCACCTGAGAAAGTGACCGTGGCAACTACCTCATAAATCAACATAGAAAACGACTCAAGTACCGTATTCGTATGAGAAACAATGAAATGGTCTGTTTATACATAGACGTAACCTACTCATACGGTGTATAGTTCTTACAGTGCCTTTATTTTATTTTATCTTGGCGAAAATGCACCGATTCTTTTCAAAGTGATATAACCGGACGTAAACATTCCGCTTTACGTCCCAGTGTTAATAAATTGCAAATGAGTAACTAGTTATGTTAAATTTTGGTGTATTCTGTTTTTTTTTTCTGGATTGCACTAAGTTTACCCAGAAAGCCAAAAAAAATCATTGTGGGTACCGATACAGTACATTTTGACGAGGTTAACTTGATTGAGCATTGATCCACCTGGGATTATGAATCGATGTAACAAATCCCTTAACTACTAAAGCTGTGAAGTTTGCATGTGTTATCTCTCTCTGTTATGTTGCAATTTTAGGTGGGTAGGTAAAGAGATATTGACCGTGACTGTTCTCTCTCTCTCTCTCTCTCTCTCTCTCTCTCTCTCTCTCTCTCAAATTATCCCTTGATTAACTGTTTTAACATCCCTTTTAATAAATTACCGAAATTTATACTTGAACTGTTTTAAATACCGGTGATAGTTTTAAGTTTATATATATTAGTATATACCAATATCATCCTACAAAGGCCATAAATTTATCAGTCAGAGGCTACAGTCAATTAACAAATGTTTTTTATATCACTTCCAGAATAACCATAAGAGATATATACACCTAAAAAGAGTCTGATCAATGATGGGATGTAGCAGTAGGCAGGCCAGTGTTTAGAGAGGTTACCCCGGAAATCTGCCATCTACATTTTCTCTGAACACTCGTGGGAACTACAGAATACGGGAAGAATCCTTGGTTGCCGGTATAACACCCATCATACCTAACATACGTACAGTACCCAGCTAGTTCTTTAATGTATGTTGTTGTTTTACTTAAGTAATGCATAGAAAAAAAATATATATATTTCCTTCACTCAATACATACAGTACGGTAATCATTACATTATACATGAGTAAACGTCTTCTATTTACTGTATACTTTGGAGCTCCCTAGTGCTAACGTTAGTCTTTATAATATCATATAAATTACTCTAGTCTAGTAACATGAGTCTTATTCAAGGACCTCCTCTCTTTGGTTTGTGGCAGAAATTATCAATACCACGACTGGCTTACCATGAGACTCTTTGGAAACTCTGAAAAGATTTGCCTCTCCTTCTGCTGCTGCTGCTGCCTGGTGAAAAGTTAGGCTACACCCTCACTGTAAAATGCCGCCTGGTAGTTTGGTATGCAGATTTCATATCCTGGGCATTCCCTGGGGATTTGTTGGGTTGAGGGCGCACACCGTCTCCCACTTTATGGTTTCTCTCCCAAAGCTAAAATGTGTGACTTGCTGTTGAGTTGACAGTGCTGAGTGTACCTTGCTACGTTCCACCACAACACAAGTTATTTAACCTGGGAAGGGCAGCAAGCACTATATAGTATGTTTCTTGATGGTCGTACTCAAGTTATTAAAGGGGTAGTACAGTGTTGGTAATTCTGTTGCAAATTAATCCTTCAGACTATTCCAATCAACATGCAGGACACTATTTTTTTCGTTCGATTGGTCCTGTTTCCTGGAATGCCTGGAGGAATCAAGGAACTCTGATGTACCACAAGTGATTTACCCACTTAATTAAGAAACTGAAATATGACAGCTCTCTGTACTGTACCACTGAATGTCATACTATATAGGAACAACAAGCAAACTGGAGGTATCATTGGAAATAACTTCTTGATCAGGCTAATTGTCACACCATCTGACCCGAGCTGTCCCCTTTCCTTCATTCCCTTATTATTTTTATTTTAGTTTTTTTTTTTTCTGTCCCTTCTCTGTCTTCTTTTGTGGTAAAGGCATTTCTAGCCTAGTACACTCATTTATTTTCCTCCTTTCATTCATTAATACATAGACTCTAATTTGCACAACTTAAAACGTCCCCCATGAGTGATATTTAAAGCATTTTGTTAGTTGATATGCCACTCGTAGTCGGATTAGTTCATATATTTTGAACCTGTGGGCCATCCTCGTGACTCAGTACGACCCAAGTACGACCCACTACCACAACGAGGCACTAAAGGACGTCATCACTCTTCCCATAATAGACACATTTCCACAGAATTTCCCCAAAGGAACCGAAACATTACCTCTGCTCTGTGTGTGTGTGTGTGTGTGTGTGTGTGTTTATGTGTGTGTGTGTACATTCATGGCCTCCTTATATACTTCTCTGTGTGTGTATATGTGTGTGTGAACATTCATGGCCTCCCTCCTCATCAAGGAAACGATGGTACTTCCCACAACAACCCACATTTATGGTAGCTTAAGTCGCATTTTTTTATTCAGGCCCAAAGAAATAGATATTTGGTCCTAAAGTGTCGCGTCTCTCACTCCGGTAGCTTCGTATGGTGTATTGATGCCTGACCTTCTCAAATTAGTAGAAAAACGATTAACCTTATCCTAATCATTCCGCCCCAAATACAAACCCTATTAAGAGGGGATTATAACCCTCAATACTGTTCATCCTCCTTCGTCTCAACATTTATTTTAGTACACAGCCGCCGTTACCTACCATAACCTCCCATCTTCAACAATACTACCACTACAACACCTACCAGTCACATATCACTACCACAAACACCACCACCAACAACACTATTTCGACCACCAGTACAGCAGCTACCAGTAACACACACACACACACACACACACACACACACACACACACACACACAGAGGTTTGGTGGGGTGGGGGAGGTGGCACTACGACTGTCACATGCAGGGTACACTAATTTCCCCCGAGACACAACACCAAGGCCCTCACTGACCAGGCACCTTCCTCTAGCTGCCACACCTGTACCCTCACTCCTCCACCCTCACTCCTCCCCCAACAACACCCTCAATCCTCCACCCTCAATCCTTCACCACCAAAACCACCATCACTTCTTCACTCTCACTCCTCCACCCTCACTCACTCCTGCCCCAACAACACCCTCACTCCTTCACCACCAACACCACCATCAATCCTCCACTCTCACTCCTCACCAATACCACCCATACCCCTCCACCAACACCATGCACCACTATGACAGAATGACGATCAATCCATCACCATTAACCCCAACACGACAGTCATGGCGTCATTGTAAGTACACTCATGCTAAGTACAGTACTGCCACACCGTCCAATGCAATGACCTAAAAAAAAAAGCTGATGCGACACTGGAGTTGTTGGTCTGTGTAATATTTAGTTCATAAGGTTAACTCAAATGGCCTAGATAAATTCACCGGGATATTTTCTTGACTACCGAAGACCATCAATGTTCCTTACTGACCATGCAAGACATAAAATACAATACAATTTATGATGCGTCTCAACCCTTTCTCTGTCGTATTAAATTTTTGGGTCCTACTCCTTGCTTGGCCTATATATTCCTTTTCTGCTGCATATCATAATTAAGACGCGTTTCTCCACATTCCTAACTCTTTTCGCAGACATTTGCTTTTATGATTGTTCTGCTAACACGCGCGTAATAATGAATACATACATACAGTCATGAGTACACAATCGCATAAGCTAGGACATGCACAAACTGACTAAAGCACGCACAAATATACATACGAATGCGTAAACAAGGTCAAACATGCACACAGAAATAAAGGGATAATCTCAAACTCACTCTCTCTCTCTCTCAAACTCACTCTCTCTCTCTCACACACACACACACACACACACACACACACGGCCGCTCTCAGTAATTTAGATTTAACAGCACACGACGAAACAGAAACAAAGCAGAATTTGAGGCCAGTGTTTCGCTCTTCATTTTGGCTACACATTGCCTCGCTGGTTTTACTCTATTCAGGAACAATGGTTAATCTCTCTCTCTCTTTCTCTATCTCTCTTTCTCTATCTCTGTCTCTCTCTTTTTCTCTCTCTCTCAAACACACTATCTATCTATCTATCTATCTGTCTATGTCTGTCTTAATTGAAGTGAGAATCTGCGACGCTGTGAGGGAAAGAAATTCATAGAAATGTGTAGGTTGGTTGGTTGCAGCGCTCTCATTAAAAAAGATCTGATAAGTAAGTGTAGTCGATGAATTGGAGGCCTGCATGGGGTTCCTCCAAGATTATCAGTAACTAAGCAGCATCTGTACGGTGGGAATCTGTATCGTGGAGTTGTAGTTTGGAGGAATTCATAGCCACCAGTTTAGCCTGTGTGGGTAAATTTTTGAGCCAGTTCACCAGATTTCGTGTTTTTGTTTTTTTTATTATTTTCCTTCGTTCTCTGTATTCCTTTGTTAACTAGTGAACGAACAATGATTAATAAGAACGTTTCCCTCCCACTATATCTCTCATTCCCACTACTCCACTACCACCTTTCACGTTCCCCTCCCTCCAATATCTCTCCTCCCAATATCTCTCCTTCCCACTACTTACTCCACTATTGTCATAATCGCATTTCACGTTTCCCTCCCACTATATCACTTATTCCCACTACTCCACCACCACCTTTCACGTTTCCCTCCCCACTACTACTATCACCCCTTCCTACTACTTACTCCACTATTGTCATAATCGCATTTCACGTCCCCCACCCCCATACTACTATCACTCATTCCCACTACTCCACTACCGCCTTTCACGTCTCCCACCCCCATACTACTATCACTCATTCCCACTACTCCACTACCGCCTTTCACGTCTCCCACCCCCATACTACTATCACTCATTCCCACTACTCCACTACCGCCTTTCACGTCTCCCACCCCCATACTACTATCACCTCTCCTCATGATGAACTAAGAAGAGCGTCACCACCACCACCACCACTGGGTCTGAGACAAGGGAGTGCACTGGTATGAGGGTAACGGCACAGGGGGCAATCAGCGGTGTTTGTGTAGCTCCCCCTCAGGGAAACCGCCACTCAAATTAGATTTTGTCGCATTTACATACCCAACCTCCTAGCTGCCACGGACGGGGAGGGAGGGGGAGGGGGATGATGTGGAGTAGGAGGAGGGGGTGGAGCCTCGTTAAGGACGTAGGAAAGCGAGGAGAAGGAAAGTTGTGTGTGTGTATACGAGAGAGAGAGAGAGAGAGAGAGAGAGAGAGAGAGAGAGAGAGAGAGAGAGAGAGAGAGAGAGAGAGAGAGAGAGAGAGAGGTAGGTTTGTTAAGGTTAATTTTGATTGTGCTAGTTATTGCCTTGCCATGATAATTGAGAATAAATTATTATATCTAACATCGTATAATGTATCGCAAGTAAATCTGTTTATTCCACCATTACCGGTAAATATTTATGAACCAACTACTAATACAAAGAACTTGCATGGGACGGGTGGGTATGTGGGTAAGGAGTAAGATAATGTTGGTGATATTGGAGTTACTATTTCCTCCAAACTATGCCAAGAAACACAGACCTCCTTATAAGATAACTCGTTTGTGTGATTTTATTTTTTATTTTTTACAAATTTTGGAGGAATCTGTAGTCTCCTGTTCTTGGCTCACTGTTATAAAGGATTAATTAATGGAGTTTTACCGATTCCTCCAATCTATGCTACGAAACATATATTTTTTTATTAGTTATACTGAGGTCTTCTGTTTCTTAATATAGTTTGCAACAATCAGAATAGCCTCCTGATATATTCCACAAGAGATGACTCCCCCTTCTCTCTTTCCCCCCTCTCTCTCTCCTCCCTCTCTCTCTCCTCCCTCTCTCTCTCCTCCCTCTCTCTCTCCTCCCTCTCTCTCTCCTCCCTCTCTCTCTTTCCCCCCTCTATCTCTCTCTCTCCTCTCTCTCCCCTCCTCTCTCCTTCCTCCTCTCTCTTCTCCCCCCCTCCTCTCTCTCTTCCCCGCCTCCTCTCCCCCCCCCCCCCCCAGACCACCGATTTCTTTTTTATCGGACTTCCATTTATTCCTCTTCTTTAACTATTTTTTTCTCTCTCTTTCTTATCTGGCTGGTCTCTGTCATTCTTACCGAGTGAAAGACTGACTTCTTGTCACTAAGTTTACGAACTTTGTCTTTCACCCACATTTCTCCCGTTTTTCTTCTTTTCAGCACACACACACACACACACACACACACAGACACACACACACACACACACACACACACACACACACACACACACACACACACACACACACACACACACACACACACACACACACACACACACACACACACACACACACACACACACACACACACACACACACACACACACACACACACACACACACACACACACACACACACACACACACACACACACACACACACACACACACACACACACACACACACACACACACACACACACACACACACACACACACACACACACACACACACACACACACACACACACACACACACACACACACACACACACACACACACACACACACACACACACACACACACACACACACACACACACACACACACACACACACACACACACACACACACACACACACACACACACACACACACACACACACACACACACACACACACACACACACACACACACACACACACACACACACACACACACACACACACACACACACACACACACACACACACACACACACACACACACACACACACACACACACACACACACACACACACACACACACACACACACACACACACACACACACACACACACACACACACACACACACACACACACACACACACACACACACACACACACACACACACACACACACACACACACACACACACACACACACACACACACACACACACACACACACACACACACACACACACACACACACACACACACACACACACACACACACACACACACACACACACACACACACACACACACACACACACACACACACACACACACACACACACACACACACACACACACACACACACACACACACACACACACACACACACACACACACACACAAACACAAACACAAACACAAACACAAACACACACACACCAGTCAGTATACAGAATGACAAGGACGGATTAACACCTCCAAGTATAAACAATGATTAACCCTGTACTCTCCTCCTTCTTCTTCTTGGACTCACAGATCGGGACCTGGACAGACACTGATGGGTTCGAGACGGTGCCAGTCAAGTATACCAGCCTCGTCAGGGATCGGGGCGTGGCCAACAGAACCTATGTCGTTACATCCATTCTGGTACGGTACATACCATTAGTTTTCTTTGTAGGGGTTTGTTTTTTTGTTATTTGTAAATCACATTGGATGGTTTTGTTACCACATGCACTAATTTTGTAGTTTGTTCTTTTTGTATGTAGTGCAGTCAATGATGGTGATACATATAATTTTAAATAATAATTATAATAAAGCATTTAAATACAGTAATAATAATAATAATATTAACATTTGAACAATTTTAATAATAATAATAATAATACCATTTATAATAATAATGATAGTAATAATAATAATAATATTTAAATAATAATAAGTAGAGTATCGTAGAGAATAAGGGAAAGAAATGTGCATTTTATGATCTAGAGAAATGAGACATTATAATGAGTAATTCTAGGCATTACACTTAATTACAAGGATTACATGTGAAGCGTATCATTAATTATTAGTCGTAAAGAGCATCCCACATTCTGCATTTTAATGATGTGCAAAGTCTTTAGTATATTATTCTCCATTAATTAAATTTTTATAACAATGTGAATTTAAAATACTTGACAATTATTCATCTCACATTTTGATATTTATAATTATTTGATACAGTTTGTATATTATATCTTTGCTTAATTAAGGAAAGGAAGCGATTCTCATGTTTGTAAATTGGAAGGCTACTGATTCCTCCAAACTTTACCACAAAACAGAGGATCTTGGTATTACTCACTAGGGTTCTGTTTCGTGGCATAGTTTGGAGGAATCAAAGTTCTTTCAATTCACCAACTAAAGAATGTCCCCTTAACTGGTGTCCTCATATAGTTACCAAAAATGTCATCAGGTTACAATGTTAGTAACCATCTCTACACAGTTTATTTGTTTTTATTCATTATTATTTTTTATACAGTCATAGTCATATATTTTGTTTCTCCTGCATGCTTTCTGTATAACATGTAACTAACTATATAATTATAAGGTAAGACGTTTATATAATAATAAATAGGTAAAATAGTGATCATATTTTGGCCAGTAACAATAACCAGATATATCAATAAATATTTAATTGTTCACCACATAAATATTTCTAAGAGATTGCAAATTGGTGGCCGAGACAAAACACTGATCGATCATGTCTGTACAATCAGGGACGAGGTTTTGTTCAGTTTTTTTTTTTTCCCGGGTGACTACATAGCAGGATATTTTTTTATTTTAATCGATTTATTTATTTAGTTTTTGTAGGCTTTTGTAACTTCAAGTAAGGGTGGC
>JAWZYT010006177.1:0-10000 GCA_034508575.1 Petrolisthes manimaculis
TCTGGTTCTTCACGTGTTGTCAAGGTGTTGCTTACTTTTAGGAGGAGGAGGAGGAGGAGGAGGAGGAGGAGGAGGAGGAGGTGGAGGAGGAGGAGGAGGAGGTGGAGGAGAAGGAGGAGGAGGAAGGGGATAAGTATGATGATGATGAGGAGGAGGAGGATAAGTATGAGGAGAAGGAGAAGGAGAAGGAGAAGGAGAAGGAGAAGGATTTTGTTTTGATTAATTTATTACGTTCATGCATGAGCGGCAAACATTGTACAATATATATTATATCAAATTACATGTGTAAAGATGACAAACTTATATAATAATGAACTAGAGAGGTAGGCTTATAATATACAATGTTGCACTAAATAGTAAATTCTTACAGGGAAATTACTATATGTATAAAGATGACAAAATTACTATACTGAACAAGAGAAATAAACTTATAATGTACATACAGTATTACACTACACAAGATATGGTTACAGGGAAATTACTATATGAATTGAGACCACAAGGAAAATACTATTCGTATAAAGACAACAATATTATTATATTGGACCAGTGAAACAAGTTTATAATATACTGTACAGTACAGTGTTACACTAGATAGTATATTGTTACAGTTAGTTTACTATATATATTGATATTACAAGGACAATATTATTATATTGAATATACAGTATTACATTATATTCAATATACAGTGTTACATTAGATTGGATATTGTTACAGTTAGATTTCTATATATATTGATATTATAACCGCCGCCGCCGCCTCCGCCTCCACCGCCTCCGCCTGCACCGCCTCCGCCTCCACCGCCTCCACCTCCGCCGCTGCCGCCGCCACCGTCTCCACCGCCACCGCCTCCACCGCCTCCACCTCCGCCGCTGCCGCCGCCGCCGCCGTATTATTATTATTTTTTATTATTATTATTTTTTTATATTAATAAAAAAAAAATAATAAATCAATAATTTTTATTTTTTTATTTTTTTAAATATTTTTTTATTTTTTAAAATATTTTTTAAAAAACGACGTCCGCCCCCCAATAAAAGAAAATAATTAATTTGGGGCGGACGTGGTTTGGGGCGGACGTCGTTTGGGGCGGACGTAATAGTAATAGTAATAGTAATAGTAATAATAATAATAATAAAACCATAACGTGTTCAGTATCTTCCTTTAGGCTGACCAGTGATTTATATGACCTCTCCCTCTCTCTCTCTCTCTCTCTCTGTCTGTGTGTTACTCTTGTCGTCAGAGCAGGCAGTGACAACTCCATGCATACAAACCTGTTCAGATCAAGTGTCGGAATGAGGTACGAGTTGTTGGTGGGTTGGTGGGTTGTTGGGTGAGTTGGTAGGTTGGTGGGTTAGTGAGTTGAATAGGAAGGTGGGTAGGTGGGTTGGTGACTGGGAGGTGGGTAGGTGGGTGAGTGTGTAAGTGAATAGGTGGGTAGGTGGGTTGGTGACTAGGAGGTGGGTAGGTGGGTGAGTGTGTAAGTGAATAGGTGGGTAGGTGGGTTGGTGACTGGGAGGTGGGTAGGTGGGTGAGTGTGTAAGTGAATAGGTGGGTGAGTGACTGTGAGGTGAGTGTGTACGTGGGTAGGTGGGCAAAATGGATGCTATTTATATATTAGGTGGGTTTGTGAGGTGGGTGGTGTGTAGTGGGTATAGGAAGATAAAGGAGGAAATTAGGTGTTGGTAAATCTGGAGCACCTGAATCCTCCAAACTATTCCAAGCAACAGACAGAACCTCTCCTGATCCTGTTTCCTAGCATACTTTGGAGGAATCAAGACACTTCAATGTAACAAAAGCAAATTACCACCTTAAACAGAAATACAAGGAAAGAAATTGAAGTGAATGAAGTGAGAGAATAAAATAAAAGCACAGGAAAGGCAGAACGGAGGAGAACAGAAGGAGAGAACATAGAAATCTCTCCTCTCCCTCTCTCCCCTCCCTCCCCTCCCTCTCTCTTCCTCTCTCTTCCTCTCTCCTTCCCTCCCCTCCCTCTCTCCCCTCCCTCTCTCCCTTCCCTCCCCTCCCTCTCTCTTCCTCTCTCTTCCTCTCTCCTTCCCTCCCTCGGTTCAGTTATTGAGTGGGAGTAAGAGCAATTCCCCAGCACTGACAGGGAATGTGTAGTGTGGCTTCCTGGTTGGGTTACACACACACACAAACACACACACACACATACACACACACACACACACAAACATACTCACACGTGCACTCATATAGACACACGCAAATACACACACACGTGCACGCATATAGATACACATGCAAACGTACACACACACATACACAGACACACACACATACACACACAAACAAACACACACGTGCACGTATACACACACACACACTGGTAAAGAGATTGTACAGAGAGGTGTAATTATATTCTTGCATGCAATGGTGGTAATCTCTTTAAAAGGTAATTACATTGACGAATTAATGACAGGGGCATATTACATAACAGAGTTCCATCATTGGTCATTTCATAATTACAAAGTTGGTTTTAGTCTCGTGTGGAAGGCAGTACAGTACAGTATTATTAATCTGTCTGTGTTATAGCATACAAACAATGAAACAAGAACACGGATATAATTATTATTTCCTTCATATGATAGAGTAAATAGCAAAAAATAAAAATAAAAAAAGTGAAAAATTGTGAATATTGAAAGTAGATGGTATTGATGGAGTAAATAGCAAAAAAAAAAAAAAAAGAAAAAAAAAAGAGACAGATAGATAAAATGTAAATATTGTATACTTGGATACCTATGTCTCTAGTCCACCTGAGTCGAAGCCTGAGATGTGAAGCAGTCGGTTTCTGGTCGACATTACTAGTTCGAACACATGGTGACTCTCTCCTCTGTATCTAACTCGGTGATCGAAACTCCGTGTGGTGATTCATTCGTCTCGGTAATGGGGAAGAGTATATATATCCCTATTTGGTACCCCCTCTCCTCTTCCCCCTTCCCTCCTACTCCCTACCTCCTCTTTCCCCCTCCCCTCCTACTCCCTACCTCCTCTTTCCCCCTCCCTATTACTCCTCCTCCTCCTCCTCCTCCTATTCCTCCTCCTCTCCTCCTCCTCCTTATCATCATCATCATCATCATCATCACCATCACTGTATTTATATATTTATTGTATTAGTATCTGTATTACTGTATTCACATTTTTATTTATACTTCTGTTTATCTGTATTTTTTTTTTTTTTTTTTTTTTCAAGGTGTAAACAAACTCGATTGGTAAAAAATCTGTGTTTTTTTTTATTGAGTCACTTTGGCAGGCAAGAGAGAACAAATAGTTTTGGTAACACTATAACAGGATATGACTTACAGTATAGCCAAGTCGGGGGTTAGCAAAATAGTTGTTACCTTACACGCTAAAAGTACACATATTTATTTTCCTCACATATAACTTTATACAATACATAGAGTTACTCTTTGTCATACATGCATAATTATATACATTCACTGGGGCAGACCACCATAAATATATATAGGTACACATATGATATTATTGTCTTTTTTTAAATAATAATAATAAATATTCATATACAGGTGTAGTTTTGCTTTTTATTATTATTTTTTTTTTTACACTAATGAATAATAATGATATTGATTTTCTCATATTATCTTAACACCAGGAAAGCCATACATTTGGAAAGCTGAATCGTACAATACAGTACATACATTGTGATTGCTGTAAGGGGTAAAGTGTTAGTTAGTGTTTGGAGGGGCTACTGATTCCTACAAACCATCCCACAAAACAGATGTCCTTATACTTGAATACAGTGGTGAAGTCTGTTTCGTGGTAGACTTTGGAGGAATCGGTAGCTCTGTGTTAGTTACTAAGGCCTTTCGAACAAGAGTAGCTTCAATGAGGTATTGTACAGTCAAGTGTATTAATTCCTTTCCTTCCCTTTCCTCTTCCTTTCAAACAACTCATTATTATTATTATAAGGAATAATCGTGAATGATGTACAGTAAATTGGAGTACAAACCCATTTTAAAAATAATGCTGATAATTTTATGAGACACCCTCTGGTATATTTATTTACAGCATTAATTAAACCTTTTTTCAAATGGCCCTTATGCTTCTCTTGTACGAAAGGCCTTAAGGGGGAAGTCTTGTGTTGGTAATTCTGGAGTAACTGAATCCTCCAAACTATTCCAAGCAACAGAACATCATTATTTTTGCCCCTCTGGTCCTGTTTCCTGGCATACTTTGGAGGAATCAAGGCACTCCAATGCACCATAAATATACTCTCCCCTTAACATGATAATACTCACATTAATAAATAGGAGGAACTCGTAGGAAGCATTATGGGGAATAGAGAATAGTGGCACAGGATTTTTGGTAGCAAATGATTTAATGGTTGTGTTGTGTTGGATGGAAGGCTGAGGAAATGAGCATGATGTATTTTGGTAGCGAGTGTTTTAATGGTTGTGGTTCTAGTGTGGTTGTGGTGGAAGGGAGGCTGTGGAAATGGGTATGGTGTGGTTTGGTAGTTAATTGTTGTTGTGGTTGTGGTGTGGTGGGAAGTTGTGGAAATGGGTATGGTGTGGTTTGGTAGTTAGTTGTTGTTGTGGTTGTGGTGTGGTTGTGGGTGTGGTAGGAGAGACTGATGGTGTGTTTTGGTAGTTAGTTGTTGTTGTGTTTGTTGTGTTGTGTTGTGTTGTGTTTTGTGATGTGGTGGGAGGGAGACTGAAGGAAATGAGTATGATGTGTTTTTGGTAGTTGTTGTAGCATAGATGGGCAGGATATATAGGCAAGGAAGGAAGGAAGGAAGGGAGTAGTGTAGGGGGATAAGAAGTAAGGACAGACAGAACATAGGGATACAAAGATGGATACAAAGATGAGAGAAGGAAAAGGACAGGACAAGGCATAAGGCTTTTAAGGATAGGACACAAGGAATAGGACACAACACCCATAATTAGGACACAAGGCAAGGAGTAGGACAGGACATAAGGTTTAAGAATAGGACACACAAGGATAGGACACAGGAGCCATAATTAGGACACAAGGCAAGGAATAGGACAGGACATAAATAGGACACAAGGAATAGGACACAAGGAATAGGACACAAGGAATAGGACACAAGGAATAGGACACAAAGAATAGAACACAAGAGACAAAAGGATGTGCTTATGAAGGGTGAACAGACATAATCATTACAGTATTATGTATGTATGTATGTACGTTATGAGTGTGGGGGGTGGGGGGTGAATCACAGAAGAACAGAATACAGTCCTACCCATGGGAGTATCTTTAGTTTTATTTTTTATTATTTTTCACACTACTGTACTTGAGGGGAGAATTTTTTTTTTTAGTTTTTGCATTTTTTTGGGAGGGGTAAAAATTGAAGGCCTACTGATTCCTCCAAACTCTCCCGGGAAACAAGTCATCCTCACCTCAATGTTGTTACTAGTGCAGGGATCTGTTTCGTGATTTAGTTTGGAGGAATCAAAAGACCTTTCAACTTTTTTCTTACCTCCGAAAGAAAAATGACTCTCCCCTTAATTAAACTTAAGGGGGTGTGGGAATAGGGGGCAGGCTTGGGGGGTTTGGGGGGGTGCAGGAGTAGGGGGATAGGCTTAGGGGGGGGAGTTGGGGGGTTAGGGGGGTGCGGGAATAGAGGGGACAGGCTTTCTGCTCTCTCCAAGCCTGTCCCCCTATTTTCGGACCCCCCCAGTCCCCCCCAAGCCTGTCCCCTACTCCCACACCCCCTTTAATATTATAATGACAACACATTTTATTTTTCCTCTATGCAGTCAATAAATTACAAACATTCTGAATGACCCTGTGATATTATAATAATAATAATATTTTTTTTTTTTGTCTGAGTGAATTGGAGGCTGCTGAGTCCTCCAAAGTATCCACACATGCCGGTATATATATAGAGGTGCTTGTTTTGTGGCACAGCTTGGAGTATTTAGGAGGCTCCAATTCGCCTACACTATCCCACGTCCCTCTTCATTAAATAAATAACACACTGCTGCTTTGATTTGGTTAATATATATATACTGTATATATATTTTTTTTGGGGGGGGTATTTATTTGTATTTGACTCTTATAAATAAATTCTGTGACGATTTTCACCTTCTCATTTGACAAAGGTGGAATACAAAATTAATAACCTGTGTTTTTTTTATGTTATGATTATATGTTATTAGTATTGTTGTTATTGTTAATATTATTTCTTAGCTGAGGGTAAAATAACCTGTGTTTTTTTTTTACATGTTATTAGTATATGTTATTAGTATTATTGTTGTTATTTTTATTGTTTCTTAGCTGAGAGTGAAATAACCTGTTTTTTTTTTTATGTTATTATTTTATGTTATTAGTATTATTGTTGTTATTTCTATTGTTTCTTAGCTGAGGGTGAAATAACCTGGGTTTTTTTTATGTTATTATTATATGTTATTAGTATTATTGTTGTTATTTTTGTTGTTATTTTTGTTGTTTTTTAGCTGAGGGTGAAATAAAAAAATGTCCACCACTCATTATTCTGGTAAAGGCTAATTAATATAATAATGGCATGTGATTGGTCTAAGCTGGCCACATGCAGCCAATCAGATGCAAGGTTCATGGTAGTTAATTAATTATCAACAGTGGACATTTATCGTCAACCATAAATAATAATAATAGACACACACACACACACACACGGGCAATTTCAATTTTTTTTCTTTAAACCTGGAGAAATAAAAATAAAATAATAATAATAGACACACACACACACACACACACGGCAATTTCTTTTTTTTTTCTTTAAACCTGGAGAAAGAAAAATAAATAATAATAATAGACACACACACACACACGGGCAATTGTATTTTTTTTTCTTTAAACCTGGAGACAGAAAAAAAAAACATGCATCAGTTTCCTTCCCAGCTGACAGACCTGATGTACAGTTGAGGCACATAGTCCTTGATCAGGGTATATAAGGGGAAGTCTGGTCAAAGATTATGTGCTGCGACTGTACACACACACGCTTTAATTAAGGGGGGTAGTACATTGTTGGTAAATCTGGAGCAATTGATTCCTCCAAACTATTCCATGTAACAGAACGCCTTTATTATTGTCCCTCTGGTCCTGTTTCCTGGCATATTTTGGAGGAATCAAGGCACTCCAATGTACCAAAAGTATACTCTCCCCTTAAGGAGTAGATTCCAGTGTGGTTTATGGGATGTACAGTCGGAAAAAAAAATATTGAAACCTCCCTTACATTGAAATAGTGTATAATTACCTATAAGGGAATTCCAATACTTTTTTTTTTTTTTTTTTTTTTTTTGCCAACTGTACAGTAGATAATTATTCACTTGTGTTGACAGTTATCCAGTTGTGTAGGTAAAAATTCAGATATACTAAAATAATTTAATGTTGGGTGTAATTAATCTTGAGCCTGCATATATATTACATACAGTATAATAATATGAAGTGTCCAAACCCAAAATGAAATGCTGTGAAATAAAATGAGGGGAACAGGTGCATTAATTTTATTCCAGGTGAGAAGAAATAATTAACTCCAGTTATTCCATTATTTTTCCATAACAACATGATGATAATTATATGGTACAGTACCACACACTTCGCCATCCTACCCACCCACCTCCCTACACACCTAGCCTACCTCCCTACCTACCTCCCTACCTTCCTTCCTACCTCCCTACCTTCCTACCTTCCTTCCTACCTTCCTTCCCACCTCAAGCGTCATCACTGTCGCCACGTACACTGTTGCCAGAACCGATATCACAAGTATAAGAAGGTGACTAGCCTGTTTTTTTTTAAATTTTTATGAGTGACTGTACCAGCGAGGATGTTTTACGACATTTTGGCTTCGTTCAGTGGAGGCGATGGATTTGTACAGTGCAGGATAACATTGTATATTTTAAGCCTCTTGGATAAGCCATAATAGAATCATCAAGTGGTCCTGTGAGTGTTATCTGTTCTCCACTCATGAAAACATAACTCACAACAGTATTGCCAAGTTAGCTATTTTGGGAGGCCAATTTTGTATATTCGTAGCCTTAGAACTTTTAATTTTAGACGTTACCCGAGAATTAGATCTTGACCAATTTATAACCAGTTTGAAACTTTAAGTGATTTCAAACTGCACTTCCGTTTTTCTACATTATTTCGTGATCGATATCGAAGGAAATATTTTGCTGCTTGAAATGTGTGACTTTCCGCTAAGCTGAAAGTATTATAATGTTCAGTATACAGTAATATAATCAAGAAGTATAGAGAGTCGATTCTTTATAGGCCTCTGACTATCTCAAGTACAATGCATTGAAGAGTTCTAAAGATAGAGCCAATTTTAGTCCTTTTATACGGCTCTGTATTGTCTATAATGTAATGAGCCATCAGCACGTGGCAACACTGTCGAACACACGGCTAGATGGAGGTGGGAGTTCATCTGTCTACATCACCTCCTCTCAGTGACCTTGGGAAGTTGTGGGCGGTGGGTGTGTTCAGTGACCCGCCCTCCATGTTCCTTTTTTGCGTCGTAATTATTGTGCTACTGTTTTATCCCGCGTTAGATATTGCGTCGTGATTGTGTTAATGTTTTATACGGCATTACTGCTACTGTTTTATCCCGTGTGAGATGCTGTGTCGTGACTGTGTTAAAGTTTTATACCGTGTTAGATTTTGCGTCGCCATTGTGGTACTGTTGTGTGCTGTGGTACTTTGATTCTTTGATTATAGTGTTTGGGATGATTATAAGGAAGGAAAGAAGACATTACGTTAAGTGTCGCTCTTTATCATGAACCTTTAGTGAGTCCCTAAACCTCAAAGGATGAGCGACTTACGTATGGGTGAATATTGTAAGGGTAGAGTTGTGTGGAGTGAAGCGGCCATTTAAATTTGCTGTTAAGTAGAAGTGAGTTCGACCGTGTGATCAGGAAACGAAGCAGTGACTACTAAACCCTCGCTACCCCTCCGAGACAGTGAAGCACTTCGGGATTAGTTCATGATCAGGGGTTATTTCACGTATCATATGAGAGAATGTTAGTAAATCCAAGGTAAATCAACATGCGCTTTTTGTGTGACGTGCTGCCAGGGTTTCGATAAACTAACCACGACTGAGGAAAGTGAGGATTCTACACTACGAAGAACTGAAACGACTGGTGAGTGTTATGTTGATTGATAAAATGTACTTCTATAGGGTGTTCCGAAATTCTTGTCACCCCCTATAAATGGCTCGTCGTCCAATTACAAGTTCATAATAATGGTAGGGGATGACAAGACATTCAGACCACCCTATACTTTGGTGGTTTCTTTCAGCCCACCATGAATGACCCCTTCTTGATTTTCCACGCAAAAAAAAAAAAAAAAAAAAAAAAAAAAAGTCCAGTAGTTGTCACAGTCCCTCTCATTCACGGTGTTCAAACTCCTCTTATGGGATTCAACCTTTAACAATCATAGTTAAGGGAGTGTTAATAGTTTTTTTTTGGCCGACTGTACATTATTGAATCTTTATTTTAGTTATATAATTATCTTAAGAAAATGATTTTGGTTTAAATAAGGAGGAAGTACTGACAGGTTAAAGGGTTAAAAAATCATCATAATCATCACCTTTGTCAACATCAGTATTATAATCATCATCATCAGAATTATTGTCAGTATTATTTATTGTCTGTCACCTTCATCATTATCATTATTATTGTCACCATCAAAATCATTATCAGTATTGTCAACACCACCACTACCACTACTCCCTCAACACTATACATCACCAACACCTTCGTCATCACCATCACTACTCCCTCATCATCATCATCATACACTATCACCCTCACCACCATCACCACTACTACTTAATCATCACCATCATCACTCCCACATCATCACCTTCACCACTCCCTCATCATCATCACTATCACCATCCCCATCATTATCATCCCTACACTTATTTACTTTCTTGCCCAGATGCCTTAGATGAAATAGCAGCAGATACAATTGAGCAAAATAGTCGAAAAAAAAAATTACACTGTGTAGCATTTTG
>JAWZYT010006177.1:12500-32925 GCA_034508575.1 Petrolisthes manimaculis
TGTGTGTGTGTATGTGTGTGTGTGTGTTGAGATTTTGATGAATCTAAAGATTAAAAAGTAAAAGTGTCTCGATTTTGTGGTTCTCTCTATCTCTCTATCTCTCTCTCTCGGGTTAGTGCTACAAAAAGGCCTTCTGACACCAAGACAAACACACAAACACACACACACATACACACATACATAAACAAACACATCAGCTGCAGTTTTGTTTTCACCTTCACACAACTCACTCACTCGCTTGCAATTCAATGAAGCATCAATTCCCTTTGCAATATTGACACCAAGGGGGCGGTGGGGGGGGGGAGCAGGGGGGAGACAGGTCGTTGAATAGTTGAGGCATCGGGTCTTCAATACGATGACTGAACTGTGTGTGTCTCGTCTGTAGTGGCCATCGTATTTACCATCGTATTTACCATCGTATTTACCATGCCATGATCTGTACAATATTTTCCTCTCCATGGCTTCGACTACTTATTAAATTTATTATCATTATTGTCCATTGTTTTTTTTTAATTATTATTTATATATATTGTTATTTGTAATTTATTCTCATTATCATTTGTTAGTATAGTTTATTGTTACTATTATCATAATATATTGTTTTTTTGTTTTACTATTTTTACTCTTGTGAATTGATAGCCTGCATTCGTAATAATCCAAATCATCGTCACACTATTATCACCACATCCCCATCCATTCACTGCCTTCAAAGCTCTGTGTCTCCTTCTGCGACTTCTGCTGTAGCCTAGTTTTGTATCCCTTTTTCCTACGAGTCCAACATGACGCCACGCCCTCCCGTTGGTGTCCCCTTGGCGAAGCTTGGGCGTGTTGAGGCTACCTGTGAGAGGCTATGGGGCGTGTTGGGGCTATCTGCTTGGGGCGTGTTGGGGCTACCTGCTTGGGGCTATAGGGCGTGTTGGGGCTACCTTCTTGGGGCTAGGGCGTGTTGGGGCTACCTGTGAGAGGCTAGGGCGTGCTAGGGGATGGCCCGGGCTAGGAGGAGAGAGGCCAGGCTCAGGATAGTCCAGGTGGTGGATAGTTGACAGCCTGGAAGATGAGAGAAAAAAATTGATGAGTTAATTTTAAGGGAAAAATTTTGTGTTGGTAAATCTGGAGCAACTGATTCCTCCAAACTATTCCAAACAATAGAACACCATTATTTTTGCTCTTCTCGCCTTGTTTCCTAGCATACTTTGGAGGAATCAAGGCACTCCAATGTACCAAAAAAGAATTACCACCTTAAGATAAAGTATGCACAGTATGAATATATTATAATTAAAGACAGTCCCTGCTCACTAAGAATTATTATCTAATACACTAAGATAATAATTATAATACCTGGTACCTAATACATTTTTAAACCTATAGCCTTCAGTACTTGCATAATACTTAATACATTTAAAAACATATACCGTTCTTGCATAATCATACCGTACATACACAGTGAGATGTACTGTATAATACTACTTAGTTATTCACTCTATTATGATGTACACTAACTGAGGTATTTATAACACCGATGTATACTCAAGACAAATCTCATGTATACATTACCTTCATAAGCATACTGATGGTTATAGTCAGGGCTGGATGCTGGGTGTAGGTAGAGGTCTTTATTAATACACTATACACTATATATACACATAATACACCTTGTATACATTACCTGCTGAAGCATACTGATGGTTATAAGCAGCACTGGATGCTGGGTGTAGGTAGATGTCTTTATCAACAGTGGTGGTGTGACCCGCCACTACAGCGTGACATGACACCTTGGCTTGGTTGTTGAGGAAGTAGTTAGGGGCCTCCCAGGTCAAGGTGGCCGTCGACGTCACCCTCTTGCGGTAGTCCTCGTAGTCAGGGAGTCGTTGTACCTCCGTCGGCCTTACCTGAAGGAGGGATGCAGGAAGGGAAGTGGAAGGAAATATGAGGAGTGGGGTAGGGAGGAGGAATGGAGGTAGGTATATATATATAGGAGTGAGGGAGGAAGGATGAAGGAACGAGGTACCGTAGGGAGGATGAAAGGAGAGAAGAGGGAGGAGGAGGGAAGGAGGGATGGAGGTAGGCAGAAAGGAGGAAGAGGAGGAGGAAAAGAGCGAAGTAAGGAGAATAGAAACCAGGAAAGGAGTGAGGTAAAAAGAAGGAAAGGAGGAATGAAGGAAGGATGAAAACAAGAAGGGAGGTAGAGAGGAGTAAAGGAGGAATGAAGGAAGGATGAAAACAAAGAAGGGAGGTAGGGAGGAGGAAAGTATATTATTACCTTATCAATTTAATCCCCCGAGTACCAGTTTAATTTACTACTGTTGTTGAATTCTGACTAACTTTAGATGATTAAATTTTATGCTCGAGTCTAATAAGGAAAAATTACTGTCAGTTAGAGGGTAAATTAAGTTTGTTGTTACTGTTGTTGTTGTTGTGTTGTGTTGTTTTAATTTTAGTTGTTGTTGTTGTTGTTGTGTTGTTTTAATTTTAGTTGTTGTTGTTGTTGTGTTGTTTTAATTTTAGTTGTTGTTGTTTTTGTTGTGTTGTTTTCTGACTAACTTAAGATGAAGTTATTATGCCATAGTTTACCAAGGAAAATTCACCGTCAGTTAATTTAGTTATGTTGTTGTTGTTTTGTTTATTTTATCGTCGTCGTTTTTGTTGTTATTGTTGTGGGTTTTGTTTTAGTTTTAGTTTTACTCTGACTAACTCCAGATGATATTCTACCAAAATCTAATCAGGTAAAAAAATCAGAATTCATATATAATTATTTTTTTAGTAGTGTAAGATGATAAAAAAAATCAAGAGTTTATTTATAATTGATTTTTTAGTAGTGTAAGATGAAAAAAAATCAGAATTTATATATAATTGATTTTTAGTAGTGTAAGATGAACAAAAAATCAGAATTTATTATAATGATTTTTTTTAGTAGTGTAAGATGAAAAAAAAATCAGAGTTTATTTATATTTATTTTTTTAGTAGTGTAAGATGAAAAAAAAATCAAGAGTTTATTTATAATTATTTTTTTTAGTATTGTAAGATGATTTGGCTCACTCACCGGGGCCCCATTGATGTTCCAGTTGATACGGGCCCCTGGTTTGGACCCCGAGGCTGTACAGTTCAGTTGAATTTTCTCCCCGCTGTGGTAGACCGGGGGGAAACTGGGCGATATCTCCACACTCCTTGGTGGTACTGGGGAGAGAATGGGGAGAGAGAGAGAGAGAGGAGGAAGGGGATGGGGGTGGAGAAGGAGGATGAGGAAGTGATGAGAGAGGAGGAGGGTGTAGGTGATGGAGGAGGAAGGAGAGGAGGAGGAAGGGGATGAGAGAAGAGGGAGAGGAGGAGGAAGTGATGAGAGAGGAGGAGGGTGTAGGTGATGGAGGAGGAAGAGGATGAGGAGGGTGAGGTGGAGGTAGGTGATGAGGAGAGGAGTAGGAGGAGGAGGAGGAGGAAGACAGAGGATTTGGAAAGTGATGAGGAGAGAGAGGAGGAGAAATATTAGGAAGAAAAAGGAGGAGGAGGAGGGAGATGGGGTGGACGAAATAGGGAGTAGGGGGAGGGGAAGATGAAATAATAAATGGAAGAGATGGGGAGGAAGGAGAGAGAGAACAAGAGAAAAGGAAGGGAAAATAGTGGAGATAGGAATCAGAGGAAGGAAAAAAATAAAAAAAATATATATAAAGATTAGAATACTGACGATAACTTAGATTTAAACCTTACATAAATTTTGATACAGCTAAATGATGAACTTAGAATAATACTGACATTGTTTTTTTTATATATGACTCACACCAGACGATTTTCTTTGGTAGGGAAACTTGCTGACGGCCAAAGGAAGTATAATATTTTCAAGTATCTTATGGAATTGTATAGCTTAATAATAATACTAATACTTGGATGTAAGCCAAACGATTTATAATACAGGAGACAGATATTATGGAAATTTATACACACACACACACACACACACACACACACACACACACACACACACACGGACACACCATCACATACGCAGACCCTCACACACACACACACCACACGCAGACAATCACACACACACACACACACGCAGACAATCACACATACACACACAGACACACACTCTCTCTCTCTCTCTCTCTCTCTCTCTCTCTCTCTCTCTCTCTCACACACACACACACACACACACACACACACACACACACACACACACACACACACACACACACACACACACACACACACACACACACACGTTAATGTTGTATACCGCTGGAAAATTAATTAATGGAAGCTGCAGTATGTGTAGTGTGAGTGTGATCCCTGAATACTGTTATAGTTCTCGTAATGCCGTTCCTCCCCACGACACAACGACCTCAGATCACCCCCGTTCCTTCCTTAGTGTACCGCTATCGTAATCACCTTCTCCTACCCTTGTATCTATCGTAATCACCTGTGTATCTATTGTATTCACTTTCTCCCAGCCGTGTATCTATCGTAATCACCTGTGTATCTATTGTATTCACTTTCTCCCACTCGTGTATCTATCTTAATCATCTTCTTCCAGCCGTGTATCTATTGTAATCACTTTCTCCCACTCGTGTATCTATCGTAATCACTTTCTCCTACTCGTGTATCTATCGTAATCACTTTCTCCCACCCTTGTATCTATTGTAATTACTTTCTACCCGGGAAAATTGGAGGTTAATGAGTCCTTCAAATATGGCCACCAAACACAACTTAGATTACCCAGATGAAGAAATATATTAGTATCCCGTTGCCTGGAATAGTTTGGAGAAATCATGTGCTCCAGAATGAGGTCACATAACTTACCAATGACAGTCATGGTCTTCGTCTTGACAGCGGTCCTAAAGGAAGGTCCCTCACCCATCACCTCACACTTGAACACACCAGACGTCTCCTCAGACACGTTACTCAACACCACAGACTCCTCGGTCGAATCCTCAGTCTGTCAGGACGTGAAAAATAACATTAAAAAACGAGAGAGTGAAGTGAGAGTGATAGAGACAAATACACTCACAAACACAGAGAGAGAGTGAAGGTGAGAGTAACAGAGACACTCACACACACACAGACAGAGAGTGAAGGTGAGAGTGACAAAGACACTCACAAACACAGAAAAAGAGAGACTTTACTAAACCAAAACCAAAATAAACCTAGACTCAAAAATTGGACTCGACTAAACAACAAGACTGGAATGGACAGAAGAATAAACAAATAAATAAACAAATAAACAAACCCTGCAGACCCTCACGAACCTTGACCTGTATGCCCCTGAAGGAATAGGCATGTTTAGGGTCATAGGTGGTGCCCTTGTAGGTGTAGAACTGATCCTTGCCCCTCCACCAGCTGACCGTGTACAAGTGGTGGCTGTGGCCGTGTAGTTTGAAGCGACAGGTAAGGGTCACTTCCTGGCCTACCTGGGGGGATTCCGGTACTTCCAGCTTTAGGATTTCCACCTTCTTCTGGTTGTACGCTGACACACCTGAAAAAAAAGAAGTTTAGTTTAGTTAGGAAAAATAAAAATATGATGCGTTGTTTATGTCCATTATACAACCTTGGAATATTATTTGAAAGGGTACCTAATATTTTTTTGAACAGGGCCCGTAATAATTGAACAGTCTCTTCAAATATTTAGTAGATAATAAATGCTTGAATAACTCGATAGCTAACTAAATATGCAAACTGATAACTAAAGAAATCCCAACCCATTTATGCAAGACGAGGAGAGAATAATTATGAGAACGACTTCTGCCTCCCTCCCTCACTTCCTTCTCTCCCTCCCTCCCTTCCCTCCTTTCTCTTCCTCCCTCCCTTCCTTCCTTCTCTCCCTCCCTTCCTTCCTTCTCTCCCTCCCTCCCTCCCTCCCTTCTCTCCCTCCCTCCCTTCTCTCCCTCCCTCCCTCCTTCTCCCTTCCTTCCTTTTCTCTCTCCCTCCCTCCTCTCCCTCCCTCCTTTCTCTCCCTTCCTTCTCTCCCTTCCTTCTCTCCCTTCCTTCCCTCCCTCCCTTCCCTCCCTCCCTTCCTTCCCTCCCTCCCTTCCTCCCTCCCTCCCTTCTCTCCCTCTTTGGTTGGATAGGCAAGACACGTGTGTTTGTTAGATGACACAAGACTGGAGAAGGTCGTCAGGAATTCCGAGTGTGAATATGAATGAACGTTTCTATTGACTCCTCACCACCACCACCACCACCACCAAAACACACACAGTCTTCCAACAACGTTTAAGGACCCTGTGATCGTGTATGAGAATTGGAGGCTACCGATTCCTCCTGACTATGCCACCAAACACGCTCCTTCCCTATAGGCGGTGTTTCGTGGCAATATTTGAAGGACTCGTTCACCTCCAATTTTCTGACTATATCACAGAGTACTTTACTACATCATGGTTAATTAAACGTTTTCTTATCTCTTGACGTAGAAAAATATAACATATGAATATAACATACTATTTTTTTATAGTTACTAGTTACTAGTATGACATTTTCAGTGCCAAATAATAATCAGTAGCTAAAGTAACACCTGAGTAACATTCAGTAGACAATAACAAGTAACAGTTAAGCTTTAGTAACAAAATAACCTTTAGTAACACGTAACAGGTAACTTCAGTAACAAATAACCTTCAGTAACAAAATAACCTACAATAATAAATAACTGGTAAGGTTCAGTAACAAAGTAACCTTCAGTAACACGTAACCTTCAGTAACTCGTAACCTCACTGGTATGATGAAAAAAAAAAAGTCGTATAATATCAACCATTAATTAACTTTTGAGCCAGCGAGCATAATTTATTTTTGTGCTAATTTTTCCGATAATCCAAATTTGCGGCCTAAATATGAATACTGTTAATCGGATAGACTTAAGCCACAGTATTTTTCTATTATATATAACCTGGAATAATACAGTCTGGCCAAACCATCTCTAATAATAAATAAACACTTTCCATTATGGGTGGGTATTATTAGCGTGTATAATAATAATAATAATAATAATGATAATGATAATAATAATAATAATAATGATAATAGTATATCTTATATCATGTGGGCAATTGTTAGTAAGTACTATTTCTTGAGCATATAATTTTGGCGAACGATGTCTACAGAAACGATAGCTTATTATAAAGTATAATTTAATATATATCTCTATAATTTATATATTTTGCTTTGACCAACGAGTCTATGTGTATTATTTATGTATGTCAAGTATATTATATTTTAGGTTCCTATCACCGTGTTTATCTTTATTTATGTTTTTATTGTATACACACGTCATCAAATTTCAATAAACCAATAACAAGCAGCGTTTTGGAGGTGGGTTCTGACAGGTGTGGGTTCGATTCCACACTTTTTTCATATTATTTTTTCTCATAAACATAAAAAAATGATACTCAGCCACTAAGAGTAAACGAACATTGCAGATATGAATGTGGAAACAGTTCGTAATGTGGAAATGGGAGTAAATAGGAAAAAAAAAAAAAAGCGTCTTTCAAATGTTCTTAGTAAGTGCCTATAGTTCAAAATTCGACAGAAAATTTTGATGATAATAATAAAGTTTCCCCCACTCATAGTTTGTACATTTTTCCCATCAGCCCATGCATACATTTTCGAAGGGTGGTTGAAGACTGTTTGTGTGTATTTTCGAAGGCTGGTTGTGTGTATTTTCAAAGTCTGTTTGTGTGAATTTTCGAAGTCTGGTTGTGTTATTTTCAAAGGCTGTTTGTATAGAGTTATTATTATGTGTATTTCCACAACTGGTATCATTCGAGGAAACTAACTAACTAATTGTATGATGGTAAAAAAATCACACCCCTCAGGTATCAATCAGGAGTGAGAAATATCAGGGAGGATCAGGAGGTATTGTTAGGTATCAGGAGTGAGGGATATCAGGGAGGATGAGGAGGTATTGTTAGGTATCAGGAGTGAGGGATATCAGGGAGGATCAGGAGGTATTGTTCACTTTGTCATAATGCTTTAACCATAACCATAATAATTAATATGTTTGGGTTAGGGGAGGGGTGAGATGTAGAAAGAGTGAGGGTGGAGGGGGGGGGATGAGGAGGGGTGCTGGGATGGTGTGGGGGGATGGATGGAAGAGAGGGGGGGTATTTAGTGATAGAGAGGGGGAGTAGTGAGGATAAGGGGGGTTTCGTAGGGGGTAGAGGTAAAGAGGAGAGTGGGGGGGGGGTATAGAGGAAAAGAGGAGGGCCGGGTGGGGGGTGAGGGTCGATTGTGGGGGGCATAGGGGGTCGGGAATAGAGGAGTGTGTGTGTGTGTGTGTGTGTGTTTGGGGGGGGGGAGGTAAATATTATAATCCCCCAAAATACTTCCATGGACCAAACAGGGTGATTTTTTTTTTTTTTTTTTTTTTTGGCAGTGGATTTTTTATTTGCAGTCTCTGTTGAAGGGAGGAGTAATCTGATTCCTCCAAACTAGAACACCAAACACATCACCGTACTCGAATAGGTAGGTGCTCCGATTATCAACACAAAACAAAAATAATGGTGTTCTAATAATAAATAATAAATAATAAATAATAAATAATAATAATAATAATAATAATAATAATAATAATAATAATAATAATAATAATAAACAACGATAATAAATGATAATAAACAACGATAATAAATGATAATAAACAACGAAAAATGATAAATAACGACAAATGATAATTAACAACTGTAAAATTTTTACCATTACTATCACTGTAAAATTTTTACCATCACCATCACTGTAAAATGTTTACCATTAACATCACCGTAAAATTTTTACCATTAACATCATCGTAAAATTTTTACCATTAACATCACCGTAAATTTTTTACCATTAACATCACCGTAAAATTTTTACCATTAACATCACCGTAAAATTGTTATTGTTATTATTGTTATTGTTATTATTGTTATTGCTATTATTATTGTATACATGATGGTGTGGGAAATCTGGTCAAATAATTATAGGGTCATGAATCACCTGTCCCTCACCTGTATAGCTCATTAAACACCTACTCTCACCTGACCTCACATGAATGCATTGTATAGCTTATTAAATACCTAGTACTCTCATCTGACCTGACCTGACTAGAATGACAACTTGACAAGACATTTCTAACTTAACCTGACCTGACGAAACTATTCTAACCTAACCTGACCTAACCTGATCTGACGAAACTATTCTAACCTAACCTGACCTGACCTGACCTGACCTGACCTGATGAGACTATTCTAACCTGAACTGAATGACAACCTGACGAGACTATTTTAACCTAAACCTGACCTGACCTGAGTGACTTTCCCACCAACAGGTCAGGTCAGGTCAGGTCAGCCAAGACGATATAAACACGAAAGACCTTATATAATATTTCTGTCCTCTTGCTCCTCCACCATCATCACCTTCCCTTTCCTCTCTGGGCGTTGTGGAGGTGGAGTTAATTACAACTTTTAGCACAAACAAGAGAGAGAGAGAGAGAGAGAGAGAGAGAGAGAGAAGAGAGAGAGAGAGAGAGAGAAGATGAGAGAGAGAGAGAGAGAGAGAGAGAGAGAGAGAGAGAGAGAGAGATTGGAGAGATAGATAGAAACATTAGAGAGAGAGAGAGAGAGAGAGAAAGATGAATTGATAGGTAGGTAACAATAGATAGATAGAAACATTAGATAGATAGAGAAAGAAAGATGAATAGATAAGTAGATAACAATAGATAGATAGAAACACTAGATAAATAAATAGAGAGGGAAGGGGAGAGACAGACAGACAGACAGACAGACAGATATATACATAGACAGAGTAATTTGATCAGGTAATTAATCCTAACTATATTATATAATATGACTTATCTATAATTAATACCCGATATATAAAATTACGTGCTATAATAATACAACCAGTTTATTATTTGAGCAGCAGTTATATATATTGAGAAGGTGTATAATTCGACCAGTTGTATAATCAGAGTAGTTGTATAAATTGACCATGGCAGTTGTATAAATTGAATAGTTGTATAAATTGACCAGTTGTATATTTTGAGGAGGTGTATAATTTGACCAGTTGTATAATTTGAATAGTTGTATAATTTGAATAGTTGTATAATTTGAATAGTTGTATAAAATGAGTACTTGTATAATTTGAATAGTTGTATAAATTGAATAGATGTATAAATTGAATAGTTGTATAATTTGAATAGTTGTATAAAATGAGTACTTGTATAATTTGAGCATGATATCGCGGGGGGAATGAGGGTGATAGATGAGGGATTTAGCCTGATAAAGCAATTAATATTTTGATGAGTTATTAGCGACGATATTAGCGAATTTATTGTCATACCAAAAGGAACACGTCACTCAAATGTCACACAGAACTGACAGCCATTCCACCAACTATAGGAGAGAGAGAGAGAGAGAGAAGAGAGAGAGAGAGAGAGAGAAGAGAGAAATGCTGGTTAGAGTAGAGAAGAGTAGTAGATTAGTTGTAGTGATGGTAGTAGTTTGTAGTGTTATTGGTGAGGGTAGTGGATTTATTAGCAGTTGGTGATGATAGTGATGGGTAGAAATAGTAGTAGTAGTGGTGGTGTTAGTGGTTGCTCTTAATGTTAGTAGTGGTGTGTTAATGGTAGTGTTGTTATTGTTGTTAGTGGTGGTAATGTTAGTGGTTGGTTTTAGTGTGTAGCAAGAGTGGGCAATCCTTCACAGGGAGAGATGTGAGGTTTCCACTCCTCCTTCCCACTGCTTTATAACCCTCTTGTTCTCTACTGTCCCTCCTTCAGCCCTCGTACACACACACACACACACACACACACACACACACACACCACCAACACACCACACACACGCGCGCGCACGCACACGCACACGCACACGCACACGCACACGCCACACGCACACACATCACCGTCACCGCTACTGTACACTGCAATAACTACTTTCGTCAATAATAATAATAATAATAATAATAATAATAATAATAATAATAATAATAATAATAATAATAATAATAACCACTACAAACATCACACGTTACGAGAAATATGTCTTATTTGGCATATAATTTGTGTGAGTAATTTAACCCTTTGCCTCTCTCTCTCTCTCTCTCCTCTCATCTCTCTCTCTCTCACTCTCTCTCTCCTCTCTCTCTCTCTCTCTCTCTCTCTCTCTCTCTCTCTCTCTCATCTCCTCTCTCTCACTCTCTCTCTCTCTCTCTCTCTCTCTCTCTCTCTCTCTCTCACCACCACCTTTTTCTTCCCTTTCATCATTCTTTTTCTTCCCTTTCATCATTCAGTCTGCTCTCCTTTCCTCTCCTTTCCATTTGCAATATTTATGAGAAGACAGTGAAAACTAAGAAATAAAAATGTATATGTTTCTGCTGTAGTTTCACCACCAACACGACACCACCACTACCATTAACACCACTACCATCACCACCATCAACACCACCACCATCACTACCACCAACACCACCACCACCATCAACACCAACACCACCACCACCAACACCACACCACCACCACCAACACCCAACCACCAACACCAACACCAACACCACCACCACTTCCACCACCAACACCAACACCAACACCACCACCACTTCCACCACCAACACCAACACCACCACCAACACCACCAACACCACCACCACCACCATTAGAGATAGAACCGTCAACATCACTTGGGAAGACATACCGTTTCCTCCCACACTGACAAGAAGAGGGAAACCAGTGCTGCCCCCTTACACACACACACACACACACACACACACATACATAGATATACATACATACACATTAATATACATCCACACACACACACACACTTAAGTATATATACATCCCCTCACACAAATATACATATACACATATAAATATACATCCACACACACTTACAAATACAAACACACACATACAAACACACACACACACACACACACACACACACACACACACACACACACACACACACACACACACGTCGAGGTCTTGTACTATATCATTAGGGAAATTATTACACATGTTGAGTTGAGTTCATATGTCACGAATTCCCAAAGTTGTTCGAACCTTACTTACTCTCTCTTCTCTTCCTCTTTCTCTTTCTCTTTCTCTTTCTCTTCCTCTTCCTCTTCCTCTTTCTCTTTTCTCTTTCTCTTTTCCTCTTTCTCTTTCTCTTTCTCTTTTCTCTTCCTCTTTCTCTTTCTCTTCCTCTTTCTCTCTTCTCTTTCTCTTTCTCTTCCTCTTTCTCTTTCTCTTTCTCTTTCTCTTCCTCTTTCTCCTCTTTCTCTTCTCTTCCTCTTCTTCTTCTCTTCTCTTTCTCTTTCTCCCTCCTTTACCATCTTCTTCGTTTCTCTTCTACTCTCTTCTTTCTCTCCATTACTTTCTATTATCTTCATCTCTCTTTCTCTCCCTCCATCTTTCTTTCTCCTCCTCTTTCTCTCCCTTCCTCCCTCTACATCACCATCATCATCATCATCATCTCTCTACCACTCTCTTCCTTCTTCCCTTCCCCCTCCTCTTTCTCTCCCTTTCGTGGATACAAGTAATAATAATTCTCCTCCTTTCGTTCTCACCCTTTCCATCAACCTCATTATTTTTTCTCTCACCCTCTTCTTCATTTTCTTTCCCCTTTTCTTCCCTTCTTCATTTTTTCCCTCTTCTTCTTCCCTCCTTCTTCATTTTTTTCCTTCTTCTTCCCTTTTTCATTTTTTCCCTCTTTTCTTTCCTTCTTCATTTTTCCCTCTTCTTCTTCCCTTCTTCTTATCACGTGGGACATGAAAGACACTCCTCCTCTTCTTCAATTATCTCTTCCTATCTCTATATATTCCTATCTTTATCTCTTCCTATCTTTATCTCTTCCTATCTTTATCTCTTCCTATCTTTATCTCTTCCTATCTTTATCTCTTCCTATCTTTATCTCTTCTATCTTTATCTCTTCCTATCTCTATATCTTCCTATCTTTGTCTCTTCCTATCTTTATCTCTTCCTATCATTGTCTCTTCCTCCTTTGCTCTGTTCTCCTCTTCCTTTCTCCCACCTTCATTACTACTATTACCAGAGATATATAAATAAACTACAATCCCCACTTTTCCTCTCGCCATATTTTCCCCCACCCACCCTACTCCTCCCCTGCCCTCCCCTACCCTAACCCTATCCTTTCATTTTCCCTATATTTCTGTCCCTTATCTTCCCCAACCACCTACTCCTCCCCTACCCTACTCTACCCTTCCCTTCCCTTCCTCCCATACCCTTCCCTACCCTACCCTTCCCTACCCTACCCTACTCTACCCTTCCCTTCCCTTCCCTCCCATACCCTTTCCTCCCATACCCTTCCCCTACCCCTACCCTTCCCTACCCCTACCCTTCCCTACCCTACCCTTTCCTTTCCATTCCATTTTTCCCCACACTCTTCCTCCCTTCTTGTATATTACCCTGGATATAAAAAGCTTATAACACTAATATTTCCTCCTCGTTTCCCTCCCTTCCCATCACCATCACCATCACCATCATCATCATTTCTTTCGTCCTTTTTCTTCCTTATATTTCTTTCTTTCCTCTTTTCTTTCCTTCTCCTTTCCCCTTTCTTCTTCCGTTCCCCTCTTCTTTCTTTCTCCTTTCTTCTTCCGTTCCTCTCTTCTTTCTTTCTCCTTTCTTCTTCCGTTCATCTCTTCTTTCTTTCTCCTTTCTTCCCATCACCATTACCATCATCTTCATCATCTCTCTGTCACACCTTACTCCCTAATCTCCTTTTCCTATCCACCTCCCTCTCCTATCCACCTCCTCCCCCTCTCCTATCCACCTCCTCACCCTCTCCTATCCACCTCCTCACCCTCTCCTATCCACCTCCTTCCTTGCCAAGATATTAACAAGACTATAAGAACGAAACCCATCTTATTTGGTACTCAATAGCCACTCCAATTCTACTTCCCCACCCAACCCCCCCACCCCACCCCTCCCCCCTCCCAGGACGGATGTGGGCCCTGGCGATTTATTCCGGCAATTTTTCATGCGGGTTGTTTTAGTCTGACAGCGGGACTTCTCTGCTTCCTGGACTTAAGTGGCTGTGGTGGAGAGAGAGAGAGAGAGAGAGAGAGAGAGAGAGAGAGAGAGAGAGAGAGAGAGAGGGTGGTGGAGAGAGAGGAGGGTGGTGATGGTGGTGAGATGTGGTGGTGAGGGAGAAAAAGGGTGGTGTTGGTGGTTGTGAGGGAGGAGAAAGGTATGGGTAAAAGTAGGAGGGTAGGGGGAGGGAGAGATGTAGAGGTAGAATGAGTAGTAGAAGTAAGAGTGAAGGGAAAGAGGAGTAATTAGTGTAGTTAGTGGTCAATGAAAAGTGGAAGAGGAGGAGGAAGAAGAAGAGATGGTAATAGTAGCAAAGAAAGAGGAGGAGGAAAAAGAGGAAGAGGAGGAGGAAGAGGTGGTGGAAGAGGAGAAACAGAGGAGTGCAGGAGGTAATTTTGGGTAAGAAACGAGGGGAAGGAGTGAGTGTAAGAGGAAAGGAAGCAGAAATAAAAAGAATATGAGAGAGGGAGAAGGGAAAGAGATGGAAAGATGTTGAAAGAATGAGTATTACACAAAAGGAGATTACCACACATAGCACGACAAGAAATTGGTTTGTAGTATTTAGATAGATAATAAGATAATAGACTGATTAATAAATAGATAGTTTGATAGATAGATGAACAGCAAAAAAATAAGTGTGTGTAAATAGATAGACATATATATAACAAGATAACAGACAGATTAGTAATAGATAGTTTGATAGATAGATGAACAGCAAAAAATAAATGTGTGTAAATAGATAGACAGATAGATAAATAGACAGAAAGATAGATAGATAACAAGATAATAGACAGATTAATAAATAGATAGTTTGATAGATAGATGAACAGCAAAAGAATAAATGTGTGTAAATAGATAGACAGATAGATGGATAGACAGAAAGAGAGATGGATGGCCTGAAATGTTTAGACAAGGAAAAATAATACAATAAAAACCACAGGGAAAACAAATAAACACATTAAAAGAAACAGAGAAATGGAGAAAGAAAAAAATAGAAAGCAAGACAAGCCCCCAGCCAAAAAAAAAAAAAAAAGATAAAAAAAATAAAGTGCCCCCTCTCTCCCTACCCCCCCCCCCCCCCACTCCCCCTCCCTCCCTCCCCACTCACGCATGTATTATAACTCTCATAAATTTGCATATTCAAATTGTATATATATATTTTTTTCTCTACTGTGTGTGTGTGTGTGTGTGTGTGTGTGTGTGTGTGTGTGTGTGGTATACATTAACGACCTTCCTCAACCACTTGCTATCGATGGATCAGGCCTTCATTTCACTCTGAAGGCTGGAGGGTTTTTGGTTGGTTGGTGGTTGGTTGGTTGGTTAGTGGGTTGGTGCGATGGTTGGGGTGTTGGTTGGTTGGTTAGTTGGTTGGATGGTTGGTTGGTTGATTGGTTGGTTAATTGGTTGGTTGGTTGGTTGGATGATTGGTTGGTTTCTTGGTGGGTGGGTTGGTGGGTTGGTTAGTTGGTTTGTCAGTCAGTTACTCAGTCAATAGATTAGTTTGTTAATTGGTTTGTTAATTAGTAAGATAGTGTATTGAGTTCGTTAGCAGGTTATTAGACTGGTTGGATATATACGTTAATTATTATTATTATAGTTGGTTAGTGAGTCACTGGAAAGGGGGACACACTGACATCCCAAGTTCCTCCTTTTCTCCTCCTCCTCCTCCTCCTCCTCCTCCTCCTCCTCCTCCTCCTCCTCCTCCTCCTCCTCCTCCTTCTCCTCCTCCTCCTTCTCCTCCTCCTCCTTCTCCTCCTCCTCCTGCTCCTCCTCCTGCTCCTCCTGCTCCTGTGCCTCCTCCATGAGTTGCAAAATCAGTGGGAGAGAAGCGAAAGAAAACGGGTTGTTGGGTTGCGGTGCCTCGTTCGGGATGCAAGAGTCCAGAAGTTTGGGGAGAGAGACCACCATGCACACCCCCATCACCCCAACTACCCCCCCCTAACATCCCCCCCAACTCTCCGACCCCAACTCCTCTCTAATTCCCCCCCAACTCCCCTCCCACCCACCACCACCACCACAACAACAAATTACTGTCGCCAAAACTTCTCGACGCGACACCGACCCTTCTCGTCTCGTCCAGTTCGTCAAGAGAACAACACTCGACTCTTGTAACTCGTCTTCCACCCTACTCATTCCTTATTTTTATACACTTTACTTCCCTTCTTTACTCACTCCCATAGTACCTTTTACTTCCCTCTTTACTCACTTCCATATATAGTCCTTTCCCTTCTTTTCATTCCTTCTCTTTGCTTCCTATCCTTGCCTACCTTTCCCTGTCCCACCAAACCCTATTCCCTATAATTTCCCTTCCCTCTCCTTCTGTATCTTATCTCTGCCTTCTCTTCCCTTTTCCTATCATACCCATCCCTTCCCTAAACTACCCATCCTTTCCCTAACTATCCCTTCCCTTCCCTATCATACCCATCCCTTCCTAACTATCCTTTCCCTACCCTATCATACCCATCCCTTCCCTACCCTATCCCTACCCTACCCCTATCATGCCCATCCCTACCCTATCATGCCCATCCCTTCCCTTCCCTATCATACTCATCCCTTCCCTAACTATATCTTGCCTTCCCTTGCCTTCCTTGCATACCCATCCCTTCTCTAACTATCCCATCCCTATCATACCCAACCCATCCCCATCCCTAACAATCCCTTGCCTTCCCTTGCCTTGCCTGCGTGCACCTGTCCCGCCTCCTGGGGTACCTCGGCTCTTGGGACACCTTTGGTATATTGCCGCTCCTTCTGCTGATGTCCCGGATTTTTATGTTTCAGGAACGGGGCGTGTGCAGCTGGTTTTCCTCCCCACGCCCCGTTCCTCCTACTTCTCCACCTCCTCCTCCTCCTCCTCCTCCTCCTCCTCCTCCTCCTCCTCCTCCTCCTCCTCCTCCTCCTCCTCTCCTCCTCTTCTGTCTAGCTTCCCACCCCCCATCTTGTAAATCTTGTGTGTCCCGTCCCGTCCCCGTCTTTCTCTGTATACTTTTGTCCTGCCCCTTCCTGTCATGTACTTCCCTGTCCTGTTCTTGTCTTGGTCTGTCCTGTTCTGTCCTGTTTTTTCCTGGTCTCTCCTGGGTCTGTCCTATTCTGTCCTGGTCTCATGTTCTATCCTTTTTATTTCTAGGTCTCTCATGTTCTATCCTTTTTATTTCTAGGTCTCTCATGTTCTATCCTTTTATTTCCTAGTCTCTCATGTTCTATCTTTTTATTTCTAGGTCTCTCATGTTCTATCTTTTTATTTCTAGGTCTCTCATGTTCTATCCTTTTATTTCTTAGTCTCTCATGTTTTGGTGGAAGGTTATTTTTGTTTCTGGATCTCAACTTAACAACACCAACACAAGGACGGGGGTTGAGGGACGGATGAAATAAGACAGGTGGATGGTTATTCTTTTTTTTTTTTTTTGATCTCCAATGGACTCCGGAGGTTGAGGGACGGATGCAATAAGACAGGTGGAAGGTTATTATTATTTTTTTTTTTTTGGATCTCCAGTGGACTCCGGAGGTTGAGGGGACGGATGAAATAAGACAGGTGGAAGTTATTATTATTATTTTTTTTTGATCTCCAATGGACTCCGGAGGTTGAGGGACGGATGAAATAAGCCAGGTGTGTGGTTTGTTTTGGTACTCACCCCAGCTGGAGAGGAGAGTCACCCCCAGGTAGTAGATGAAGAGTCGTAGCCACATGATGATGCCTAGTCCTGAAACACACACATTATTATCATTATTATCATTATTATTATTATTGTTATTGTTATTATTATTATTATTGTTATTATTATTATTAATATTATTATTATTATTATTATTATTAATATTATTGTTATTATTGTTATTATTGTTATTATTGTTGTTTATTATTATTATCATCGGATTTTTTTATCATGTCAGGTCAAACCATAAATGACTGGGAACACTTTTTTTTATATTAGGTTATCGGTTTTCTATATGAGTAAAAAAGATACTTGATGGTAAAAAGAAAAGAAAAAAAAAAAGATATACATACGTACCAACCTCCAATAAATGATTATGACTTTTTTTTTTTCTCTCTCTCTCTCTATCTCTTTAAAAAATCGCTACAATGTGTTTTTGGATGTGGTCGTTGGAATTGTTCAGGTTACTGCCAGCTAATGGTCACACACACACACACACACTCTCTCTCTCTCTCTCTCTCTCTCTCTCTCTCTCTCTCTCTCTCAAAATATGTTGTTGGCCTCTCAGTCATGCGTTACCAGATTTTTTTTTTTTTTTTTTTTTTATATAGTCATCAGTGGTGGTTAGTGCGTCCATCCGCAATTTGGAAATAAAAGAGCACACACACACACACACACACACACACACACACACACACACACACACACACACACACCATGATTAGCGAAAAAAAAATATTCCTATCCAACAAACCAAATCCTTTATCCAAAAAAAAAAAAAAAAAAAAAAATTGAACGAGAGAAAAATTTGCCAACCTACTTCCCCCTACCTAAAAAAAAAAAAAAAAAAAAAAAACACACACACACACACACAGCAATGGCATTCGAGTATTGTGAAAATAGATGTGGCGTTACGGTGGGTGTTGGGTTAAGGCCTATAATTCGATGCTGTAGTGAGGTAGAAATGGACCTTATCGCTGTGTGTATATACGGTGGTGTGGTGTTCAGTTGGCAGCAGATGTGTGTGTTACAATTCCCACGTGGTTAAACATTTTACTTTGTGTGTGTGTGTGTGTGTGTGTGTGTGTGTGTGTGTGTGTGTGTGTGTGTGTGTGTGTGTGTGTGTGTGTGTGTGTGTGTGTGTGTGTGTGTGTGTGTGTGTGTGTGTGTGTTTTAGTGGTGGTGATGTTGTGTTGGATTGAGTGATGTGTGGTGATAGGGGGAAGTTACATACATACATACTCACTCACTCTTTCTCTCTCTCTCTCTCTCTCTCTCTCTCTCTCTCTGTCACACACACACACACAACACAAACAACCACGCCTATATCTTCAGAATATGCCTACTCCCTGACCTCACATCCTCCCTCGCTTCCTTCCTCCCTTTTTTTTTTTTTTTTTTTTCTATGAACACAAAAAATGGAATTATTGATTTGTCGGACTCCAGTTGTCATATCTTTGTTTATTGACCTTATTCTTAAAAGATTCAACACCTATATTATTTTATTATTTTATCTATTTTTTTTTTTATTTAATCATTTATTTTTGTATTTGTTATGTATTCAGTCAGAGGTCAAAGGTCATGTTCAAAGATCACAAAAACAGGTCATACGTTTCAGGTCATAGATCAAAGGTCACAGGTTCCAGGTCACAGGTCAAAAGTCACAGGTTTTAGGTCCCAGGTCAAAGGTCACAAGTTCGAGGTTACAGGTAAAAAAAAAAAGAAAAAAAAAAAAAGTAGCCAAAATTAAGGTGAAAGAGAAGAAAAAGACACCAATTTTGAGGAGTTTATGAGATCTTCTATAGAGAGTGGGAGAAATATGGAGTCCTTATTACCTACCACCACCAACCCAGGGAGAGGTGAGGTGGTGGTGAGAGAAGTGAGGATGGTGGTGAGGGAGTGGTGGTGGTGGTGGTGGAGAACTGAGGATGGTGAGGGAGAGGTGGGAGAAGTGAGGATGGTGGTGATGTTGTGGGGAGAGGTGATGATGATGGTGGTGGTGATAGTGGTTGTGGTGGTGGGGAAAAGGTGTGATAGTGGTAGTGGTGATGGTGGTGGTGGGGAAAGAAGGTGTGATAGTGATGTGGTAGGTGATGGTGGTGATGGGGTAAGAAGAGGTTAAGTGATAGTGGGGAATAGTGGTGATGGAAATTCTAAGACACAGTGGTGGGGGCACAACTTAACACATAAAACACAGCAAACACACAAACAACATCTTACAATGACAATACCACGAGATGAGCCAAGCAGTAGGTCACAACTCAACGCTAAAAAAATAAATAAAAGAATGTAACACACACTATCACAAAAAGAGAACCACATCACATATCACAAAACACGACACAACACAAGAAAACATATACCCTACCCTACCATACTAGGAAATAAACAGCACAGTATACCACAACAAAACACAGTACAACACATTACAACACAACAAAAACAAAGCACAGTATACCACAACTTAACACAAAACAACACAGCATAACACAGCACAACACAACCACACCAAAACACAACAAAACACAACAAAATGCAGCACAGTCTAACACAACACAACCTAAACAACACAGCACAACACAACACAACACAAAATAGTCACAGTACAAACGAACTACAACACACACCTACATAACAATAAATAATGAGCATACAACATGTTGAATAATAATTAAAGTACTGGTAGGGTAGAGAGCTCCATTAACCTCATCAGAAACAAAACAATAATAGTACTGCCAGCAAAACACACTATGATATGAGG